>PHWZ01000216.1:0-61688 GCA_004379285.1 Botryotinia calthae | reverse complement strand
ATCATTCTATTGAATTCCTACTTGAAGTCTAGTCTAAACCACCTCGAGAGATCTCTAGACACTTCCACGTGACCCTAGAGGCAGCTCCCGTAACACATAGTCGCTGTGTATTGAACGAATTCCTTGCTAACGAAATTCTTTCCGACATTATGTATAATAAAATCTGGTGGATCGGTGTATGTATCCATTCAGCATTTTCGAAGTGTATCGAAAGTGTACTTCGCAGTGACGTTCGCTAACCATTGTACTGTTTGAAATCGTATGCCTTTATCGATCACATATAGAATAGAGTGAATATCGATATATATTATATCTATTATAATAGAGTAATTGAAATCGATATCATTTTATAGATTAAATTTGAATCGTTTAGGCGATTTGTTGTATTTCTAATAATGTTGATAAAACTTGATGAGTTTATCAATTTCGGATTGTGAGATATCGTTGTATCCAAATTGTTGTAATACTTGTAGTAATCTATAAACTGAAGAGTGACCGAAACAACAATGTAAACGTCATAGTTCAACTTCGGTGAGATAGTATTCGTTATTATTTATAATTTGTTGTATAAATTGCTATACATTTATTCGCCATAGAAACACTGCGTGCTTATTTCGACAAATACATGGAAAGCTTTTTCCTTCTGTATTCACAACTGTTTCAATGATATTATTATAGTATATACCAAGTTTATCCATATCGTTAAGTGATAACAAGAATAATATCTCTACATTCATTACATGGAATTCAACAGTTTCTAATAATAAATCAAATATAATCGAACCAATTGATACAGCTTTTCCAATTCCGAATATTACATTTGCAATCCCTGCTCTGCTAATATTCAATTCGATATCTTCGACAGTTGTCTTGTATGCCATATATTGCTCGTAGCCAACTGTAAACCATTGTGCAACAGCTGTATCAACAATAACTCCTTGGAATTCTCTTGCGTTGTATCTGCTGATGTAGATCGTTCTCTCACCATAAACTTGACACGTTAGAGCATGTTCAAGGGTTTTATTAATCAAATCCATTACAATCTTTCTACCATCAATAAACCCACTATTGATAATGAAGCTTGAATATAACTCTTGTTCAATTAATTCTTTTAATTCGAATTATACAAAATAGACTGCTACTTCATTATCAATATCCAAATCGAAATCTTCGTCAATCTTTTAATTGAATCCTTCATATTCAACAAAAAATTATTCAAAACTTTTATTAAAATTATTATTCTTGAACTGTTCCTTATATTTGTGTTGTAATTTATCACATTCTTTTTTATTATACTTTATTAATCAACAATTTTTTTTCCTACAAACAAAACATTTCTTTTTTGTTTGTAATATAAATGAACATCGATTTCCGAAACCTCTTTGACTATATCCACCTCGGCTGCATTGATATTTGCAGTCGGTGTAAAATGTCGTTGCCTCATTCGGGTGAGCTTATTCCTATATTATAATTGCTAATCGAAACTCTTCAAAAAGACTTAGTATATCTTTTGTAAAGCGAAAACAAGCAAATGAGTATACCTGTACTAATGCATATGCGTTGATAATTTTTTAATGAAATAGTTCATTTATTCTCATAACAGGACTGAGACCTTTATATAGATAACAAAGTTTTATAATCATTACCTGTAGACAATTTTCTATCGATTTCCCATTATTATCGGGTTCCGCCATCGTACTCCTTAAAGTGATTTTGTCCCATTGCAGTATAAGATTGCATTTGAACTCTAATCCTTTAAATATAACTTCCATCATCTAGCAGATTCCCAACATTGTATTTGGTATGCTTTCTAGGTTCGTATAATAAAAATCAAATGCGACTTCGACAAGTATAGTGAGAAATGCCTTGGGTAGTAAGTAGTCAGGTAAATCAATGCGTTAGCAGTTGTTGAGAAAGATTGCATACTTGTGGATAAAATTGTTATCTTGCCCGTTATATTTATCGGCTTTTTCGTAAAGTTTCACAAGGTTTCCCAACAGTTGGCCAATATTGATAAATCTTTGTAGTAGAATAGGTAGTACGCCTTATATACCGTGATTATTTACTGAATCGTTTCCTCCTTTACCTCCTATACCTTCTCTGCTCATATTATCTCCGAATGGAGGGTCATTCCCTCTTCCGTTGTTTCCTCTGCTGTCATCGTTTGGTTCACTTTCACTATTATCTGGATCTCCACCCGGTTGTCCCATACTATGTTAACTATCATTCTGATTATAATCTTGATTGTAATTCTAACCCTACTATAGTAATAATAGTGGTCGTTGTTGTAGCAATGGTGAAGGTAGTAGTGATATATTTCTTCGATGAAAAAATGATCATCGTAAAGATTGAGGAATTTCTGTCTGAATCGGTTCAATATTTCGATATTGTTGAATAGGTGATAATTTCCTAAAGTTATAGAAATCGTCTGGGATTGATTGACTTGAAGATCTCGAATTCGGAAATTGAGAATAGATTTATATTAGTATCAATAGTACCATTAGCTTATCATTGACACTTTTACCCTTATTAACTTTGAATACTCGATTCGATGTTATTGATAATCATAGTATAGTATAACTATTATAGCCTAAAGAATCGAATTATCCGAATTAATCAGCCCAAAACATTTCTTAATTTTTGAATAATGTGTATAAACTTTCGTTTACAATTCACAACTATATACTTTTCGAACAAAATACAAAGCCTCTTTCAGAAAGTACCTCAATAATTTCTCATAATATCCATAACCTATATTTCGTCATGATTGCATCGTATAGAGCGAAATAGACTAATCTTTTTATACAATCAACATGTTTGACAACGAATAATCCACATAAACGTAATTCGTATCTGAGCTTGTATAAAACACACATACCAGCTACTTGGAAATACTCTAGTTTGAAGTATTTAAATGTAATAGAAAAATCCGCTTGTAGTTCGTTATTGAAAAATATTGATCTCTAATATTCGTAAAACTTATACTTACAGAAATCTTTGATTTCTTTCTCATTAGAATTCATTAAAATATCAATAAAATGATTTTCCCATCGTGCAGCTAATTCTTTGAATATATCGGTTGCAACAAATGATACTACAATCGAATATACATTTGTAACTTCTTCATAACACTCCTCTAATAAAAACATTACTAAAAAACCTCCTACCATTTCGTAGATAGTAAGATAATAAATTGAATATGATTGAGATATTTGTATTAGATATTGCTGAGCTCGAACTAATACTACTGGTTTCTACTCTTCAATACACATTGCAAAGAAGATTCGAATATAGACTAAAGTTAATATGAAAGTCGTCACCACATTGCCGACTTCTCTCGATAATGCAGGTATTAAACCACGTTGGATTAATACTTGCACAAGAACTACCGCCACGTTGCCGACGGTTCTTATTCACACAAAGGCAAGTGCCAAACCACATTGGATTGGTACAAGAGCTTGTACCTCTTCAAAGAAATACCAACCTTAATTACAAACACACGTTGCGTTTGATATTAAGATACCAGGCTTCTGATTTGTAATATCACTAATCAATATTGATATCACTATAGGAATGGTGAAGTCAATATAGTACTATAATTCACATTATTGTAATATTACTTAAGGTTCTAAAAGCTAGGATTATGAAACGTATTGCTATAATATCGAAAGGCGCTAGCGCAAGCGCTAGCACGGTCACATGATCCCTATCCCGACACTCTTAATTCAATTGAGCTAGCAATTAAACTTATATTAAAATTGAATTATTTGTTCTGAAATTTTGAGATAAAATTTTTCACACGTTTTTTCACATACATTTCATATTTCGAAACATCGACAACAATATCACAACAACTACTAATCAGAATCACTTAAAAATAATTGTAATAGAATTGTATTGATAACTATGATCTAAAGCAATCGTGAAAAGGTCGTATTTCAAAGAAAAAGTTTCCTTCGAAATTTGTTGTGTGTCCTGGAATGCATGAACTACTTGCAAGATCCTGAGGTGAAAGATAACACTCAATAGCTGTTTTTGAATCAAAATTTTGAAAGGCTTCCATTTTGTTTAGTTCAATCTTTACCATGGTATTCCTCCTCGCTCCATCACTCCCCAAAGTATCACTCACAAGCTTATCACTGTAATGACCAACACTTGTCGCAGGTCATAAGACTGTCCAGCCTTGACATGGATAGTTACTGAAGCTCCAAGAAGGGTGCTCAAGTCGTCATTGGAAGCATCTTGGCAACAAGTCAGAAAAGATATTTGGAAGTAATGAAAAGGTTACGCATCACCCAGATACTCATTCTAAGGGCATGATCGATGCTAGCACCAAAGGAATTCCCCCTCCCAAGGAGATGAATCCATTGATAAACCATCTTATATCAGAATCCTCTATAGTCCCGCCCAATTCCACGCTCTCGTCAATTTTCTTAATCCTCACAAACTCTTTCTCTTCCATACAAACATCCCTTCATCCTTGCCTGCGAAACTTGGCATTGAGATCCTACAAGTGAGCTCCCAGTCACTCATCTCCTTCTGGAACCACTCTTCCATACTGCAGTCGCTAAATCCCGTGTATCGATTCGCGTTTTGTGTCCCGACTGCCACAATTGTATCCCCTTTATAAGCGTTCAACACCCGTTTCGTGAATGTCCCAGCCGTAATCATGTATACCATCAACAAAACTTTGTTCTTCCCTCCAGCATTCTTCCTCAAATATTCCACCCCATCTGCCTTTTCAGTATCAGATATCCACATATTTCTATATTCACTCGCCATATTATCAACAGCGTTGACCTTCATCTTCATTCGACGTAACATATATGTCCAATATCCACTTCCACTTGCCATATCAATGACTCCATCGGCTTTTGACTCTTCCACAAGCTGAGATATTATGTAAAGAGAATCGTAAGATGGTACGACACATCCAAAATGATGGTAAAGGACAGGAAGAACCGGATGAGTCATTTTTGCGGCCGCGGGATCCGCATAATGTGCATCAGGAAGTGGTCCAAGGAAAGATACCATCTGGCATGTATGAGCCCAGATATCATAGTATGGATTTATATGTGCTTTTGCTTTCGGTATCTTATATGAAGGAGGGATTCGACGAGATTGAAGGTAATTCGCAGCCCATTCTCGAGGTGAACCTTTCTTTGCGTTGGAGGAGAATGCTACTAGAGCTTTAGATGTATCGGTCTTGGAAGAGAATATCGAAGTATAGGCATTGATGTCTGCGAGTGGTACCTTAGAAGTCAGTCAATATCAATCCACAAGTTGTCAATAGCAACAGCCTACCTGAACAACCTTGCCATGATCTTGGTAATGGTACTTTAATTTTCCCGTACTAGTGGTTTCTTGAATTTGTGACAATGCCATGGCGAATGATTCGGCACGATACACATAATTATCATCGCTGGATAGTCCAAATGTCTCGAGTATTGTTTTGGAGAAATCACCTTCTATCATTCCACTCCAATTATCGAAAATCTCATCAGAAGAGGGAGAAGCCATCGCGGTGAAAAGATTGAGGCGGTGGCAATAAGGAGTTGAAGGTTGGATTGGATTTGCGAATAATATCGCAATAGCGTAGAGAAACCCCCATCATGACAAATTTGTCTCTGAAGTGCGACTTGATTAGTTCCCTCAATGTAGAAGGCAATCCATCGGAAGATCCTTCACATCACAGTGGACAAGAAAGATAATTAATAAATGGGCGACGATAAGGGAAATCGAGAATAGTAAAGAGTTGAGTTGGTTTCACAGATAAGAAATGCCTACCTTCTTGTAACAAACCGCTTCGATTTTCAGCGAGGGTGAAATTAGTTTAGCACCTCCACCCCACATTGTTCTTAATGTACAGAGTACAGTCTGAGTCTGAGTCTGAGTCTGACACACCAGCAATCACATCTTCATCTTTAATTATCGAACACTTCTCTTCTTCGGCCAGATCTCCAAACATGAGTAGATAGATACTTGGAAAAACATCGTAATTTGGAGTCACCGAGCAAATGGGAATCTTGCCTGGTGGTCTCTAGACACTGGGTGCGTAATTCTGGCAAGACTATTGTACCCCGCGAATTTAGCCCCCAATTGCCAGAAGTGTCGTCTAAGTAGCATCATGTCTCCCTGGTATGGAATTGCGTTTGGTTGTGATAGACAATGACATCGCCGTCTTATATGTTGCTAGAAGCACAGCACTCATAGTATCTGTCGCTTTCTTGGCCTGTTTTACCCCATCCAATTTGCATGAATACAGTTCTTCCCAACATGTGATCTCAGTAGTAATTGTGGGGTGACAAGGTCGCGATGCAATCATGCATCAAGAGCGAGTTATTCATGTGCGAAGTAGGGCGGAGGGAGGTTGATTATGCATCTGCCGTCTGCACGAATTTCAGGTTTTATCTTCCCATATTAAAGCTTGAAGCATCGACAACACATATTGTCATCTCATAGCCCACTCTACTTTGGGGACTATACTGCTGTACTCCGTTCTTCCACCATTATCGAGACAGATCTACACAGCCTGATATCGTTTCTTGAGTTCCTTCCCAATCCTATTATATATCATCTAGATTCCATTTTTCCAAAATCCACCTTCGATTCTACTGGAAGAGACGGAAACAAGCTTTCACTAAGCTTCATGCTGCATGCTATGTGGCGTGATTTTTGTAACAAGTCACCCCACGTTAAGGCGCTAAGGACTCATTTTCATGGTCTAACCTTTTCTAAGCATTATGAATCTCCACCGTCTTGTGATCACTTACCATTGCATATACATTGAGAATTGAATGAAAGTAACAATCTTACGTTCTTTTCTCTCTCTCAGAAACATTGATTGAACATACATCTTCCAATCAAACTTTTAACCAAAGAAATTCGTGAAAATGACAATTCCACTCCCCTCCCTCCGTTACTCTGTTCAATCTGTTCCAGCAAATCTACTCCAATTCAACAATCCATCAACCTCTTCTTCACCATCGCCTCCACCTTCCCGGGACTCAACTACCAATACTCAAGAACCAAAAGAGAATGTACTTTGGATAGGATGTTCCGATTCCCTCGTATCAGAAACTGATGCTCTCACAAATGTTAAGAGGTCCGAGATTTTCGTCCATCGTAACTTAGGAAACCGTGTGAGTGTTGGAGATACAAGCAGTGGAAGTGCAATTGAATGGGCCGTAGATGTTCTAAAGGTATGTTAAAGCCTACTATATAGTGTACCTCGAATGCTAAAGTGATTGGTATCAGGTACAACATATCATAATATGCGGCCACTATGATTGTCATCTGCTTGAGGAATCAGAAAGTGACAGTAACAATTGGTATCGGTAATTCTCCCCAATATTGCCAAGATATATTCACGTGCCACCTTTCTTCCTCAATCTCTTCATCACCTACTCTCCATTCACTTCTAGTCCTATGGCAACACGAATCATACTAACACATGTAGTGATATCATCCAACTTCATCAAGAGTCTGACGCACTCGAACCAGCTGCTCAATCACCTCAATCACGGAATCGTCATTTCACGGAACTTTACGTTTTGTCTGAAGTAGAATGGTTAAGACAGCAACCTAGTGTTCAGCAAGCAATGAAGGAATGGGACTGTCAGATTCATGCTTTTGTCTATGACCGAGATCAAAATAGCTGCGTAAGATTGGTACCAGAGAGTCAGATGAAATAAGGTATTCACTCCGAACGGGAAATGCAAAGTTGTATAGACAGTTGTAATTTCAGACGAGGGATAAAATTATAATTAATTACAAAACGTCATTCATACGCAAATAGCGCAGCAAACACCAATAATACTCATTTGGGTATGTCCATCTTCTCCTAACATAAAGCTTCATCGTCACACTCTTCCAAACCACTTCACTCACCCACCATTCATTATACCTTGTGTAATCTCCATGTTTCCGACCATACATCATACAAAACTTGATATTGAACTTGACAATCAATAATCGACTCTCTTTTCCCGAATTGGCGCCTGCAATACTGTATCTTGATTCCAAATAACCTTTCCCTTCTCATTGAAGGTCGAAAGTTCGTCGCTAATTGGGATTATCCCAATCGTTGCCTCAACTTCGTGTTGACTAATTCCCATTTCATCCCTAACAATCCACAAGGTTTGCGGGGGGCTTGTAATGGCAGGGTCGAGATAAGCCTCATTCTCAACAGCTTCTTCATACGATGGAAGCTCCTCGCGACTAGTCACAAACTTCTTAGCACGCGCGTGCGATTTGAATTTCCTTGGATCAAACAATTTTCCAAGCATCGCGGCCTTCTTAGACTTTTTGGCATAATCTCCACGACCTTCGGATTGTGTTGGTGGAAGTGCAGACTTGGCATATTCATGAGTGTTGTTTGATGGCGTTTCGAATAAAGCGACTTGATCATCACCATCGGTGGACCTTGGAAGATAGATGGTTAAGGGCTTCAAAGCATGACGCATCACAGCATGATAAACAGCTGTCAAGAAAATGAGAACACCCATAAGAACGATTGGTCCTATGGATGTGTTAATGGCGAATAGACCGAGTAGACAGACTTCGGAGATGTACACTCCAACCATTAATTGTTGCAGGGCTTTAGCATACGAAGATCCTAGAGTATCGACGTCGTTGGAAAGAACAAAGAACATGTTATAACGGACGGCAAGGTAAACAATTGCGAACCCAATAGTTGCAAATCCGAGAACAAGTGGTGCGATGCAAGAATAAGAGATTGCTAATTTATTGTTAGAAGTGAACATTCTTTTTTCAGGACTGCGTGGACATACCAATAACTCCTAAACAAGCAAACTTCGGATACAAAGATCCCCAACCGAGACCAGCCAATGTAATATATCGATTGTACATTTTTCTTGGTGACTTATCAAGGAATTTGCCACCAACGGTCAACATGACTAGAGCGCCAACGTTGATCAAATTTCCAGCTGCAATGCCAAGACCTTGAACAATGATGTAAGATATAAAAAAGTTGGAAGCTTTTGGTAAACTTTGAGCAAGCAATGTGGTAGCTGAAGAAGGATCCTCGATGATTTTGGACACCACAGCTGCCGCTCCAGATGAAAATGTGGTAACCAAGAATACTTGTATGACTTGGAATGCAAAATACCAATTCTGACATTTGAGCTCCACAGCCCGTGTTGTCACTTCACCACTAAGTTTGGCCATCCACCTGCAGACGATGGGTACCAAAGCCATCAGAATTGATAATGCGACTGAGGGGAGCAAACCAGTGACGACACCAAGAATAGCACTTGGGATATCGTTAATGAATGACAAGAAAGGAACTTTTTCAGTCAAATAGTTGATGTTGCTGATAGCACCGACAACAGCAACAGGAATCGACCAGAAGATAATCATAGCAGTCAAGAACGTTGCAGTAGCGATCACCCTCATCTTTCTCTGTGTTTTCTTGATTTTAAGGTTCTTCCAAATAACTTCCTTGGGTTTAACTGCGACAGCTCTAGGGTCCAACTTGGCGGAGTTCTTTGCGCTTAACCTTTGAAATGCATAATTGGCTTCAAACTGGGATCTAAATTCGACAAAGGCGGCAGGGATTGAAGTCCCATTTTGGCCCATTACAGTTTCTTGCTCCTTTTCGATTTCTGGAATGAGTCTTTGAAGTTCATTTCGAGACCAATCAATGGTATCGACTTTCTTTCCGATCAATGGTATCTTCCCTAAACGATGTGATGGTCGGTCTGTCGTCTTCATCCATTCGGAGACAAGTCCAGCTTCGGTATCCACATTCTTTCGCGCTGGCTTTGGCTTCCCTTTCTTTTCCGCCTTGGCCCATTTCTTTCCCCATTTAAGGCGCCTATCATTTGCGGCCTTGATCAGTTTAATTTCGGCATTTTCCAGCTTCATTGCATCAGTATCTCGCTCTTCTACTTTTTCCGTGAGCTTCTCGCAATCTTTAGCTATCCATATACGGGCAACAACAGCATCTCCTCCAAGAGCCTCCTTCAATGCTGATTCATTCAAATGTTCCTGTGGGATAAAGGTGAAAAGGACAGTCTTGGATGAAATTCTGGAAGCATTGAATGGGGCTAGCATGTAGTTGTGTCGAACGTTGATAAAGAACATGGTTTCTTTGGTGATCATGAATATAACGAAACCTAGAGTTGTCAGCAGATTTTCGAACAAATGTGGGAGAGACCCGGAGAAGAACGAAAGACTAGTACGAGAGATACTGACTGAGGAATATCCATGCAACAAATGTATGGGCATAGTATCTATTCTTATCAACTACATTACTGAAAGATAATATATCCAGCTCTTTCTGGCCACCACCGCCAGTCGCGTTGACCGGAAATAGGATGGGGAAAGTTATACAACAACCAGCAAAACATATTTTGGTCAATAATCCGAAGAATCGAAGGTAAAAGTAACCATCAAGGGATTGATGGTCTAGAACATGTTCATCGGGAATACTCCTGAAAGGAGCAAGCCAGCCGAATTTGCTATCAGATAACCGCGACGTCCTTTCATCCTCACGAAGTGTTGGTAAGAAGGTTCGAGGTTGGTAGACGCGTAAATATTTCACGCGAAGGACCAAAAAGGCAACGATATATACCGCAGCAAGAGCGGCAACAGGTATCAAAGTGGAAACAAGACTGGATGCTGAACTTGATGTGGTAGTAGATGTTCCAGACCCTGCAGTCTGAGAAGAAGACTAGAAGGGTGTTGAGTTAGCAATTGCATATTCGACCCAGATGCATAATGTAGAATTGAATAGGAATACAATCATACTGACCATCTTGAAAACAGTTGCAAATGCAAAAGAGAAACAAGAGTCTTTCTCGCAATGCCAATATCTCTCTTTCTATGAATGGATAATTTCTCGTGGAGATTTTTAATTGTGATGTGATATCGATGTGAATTGAAGTAAATAAATAACTAGACCAAATTTTTTTCTCGTTTCAATAACAACAATACCGCGCTTCGTCACCCCCGCACTCGCACTTGCACGATTTGATTGATTAGCTTCAAGCTTGAGGTTAGTTGGACGGAAAGAAAGGACCAAATCAATTTCTTTGGATAGAATTAGTTCTGCAGTTGGCTAGCTGATTGGGCACGGATGGCACAAGTGCAGTATGATAATCAATAGTTAATTTCAGATTGAAAATAATTTCACTGGATGTGCATACATATCACCCACCGACTTTACTCCTGTACTTTGTACTTTGTACTCTGTCAAAGTACTACGTCGAGAAGATAGAGAATAATTAACTTGCATCATACATGTGTTAGCCACATCGCTACATCAAACATCACCCCCTAGGTAGATACTCCGTACTAGGTATTCAGCTCCACATGATTTCATGTGACGTAGCCAAACTTCAAACGCTTGATCAAAGTACTTGATTTTCGCAGAATTGACTTCGAGGCTGACGTACGATTGTCCAGGCATTGAAAAGGTCCAAGATAATTTGACAACCTAGCTAGATTTTAGTTTGGGAAAGAATGCTTTGTGAAAATTGAAGAAGAAGTGGCAGGCACGACGGGTACGTTAAGGTTACTACGTAAGTGGACGCCAAATGGTATATCATGTCTGGAAAATACCAAGGCCTGGCTTCCACATTCGGTAATCTTCCCAATAATTGACTAGCTTATGAAGATCAGCTTCAACATGCCAATAATTTCGATGTGCCGAACCCTGTTTGCAAATCATACAAGGATAAACACATCTAACAGAGCTCGATCCCTGCCTAATTTGAGATTTTGGGCGTCAGGCGTGCGATAATAGCTCTTCAAGTACTATTTCTTACCTTTGATTGGTCAATTGCACGAACAAATATACGGAGCATCATGGTTATTAGTTTAACACAGTGCGGCCAGGAATAATTAACGCAACAAAAGATTCTCTCGAAATGGACTACCCATAACTTGCATCCTCTAAATCATCAACGTTGAGCTCTGGGAAAGAGTCTTGGGGTGGCTGGTGAACCAAGTTTGAGCCACGTAAATTGATAAATCGGTAGATGGATACCGGTATCTGGATAGATCTACTACCCTAGGATTAGATCAATGTGATTAGCCTACCCTGAAAATCATACCACATGTAATATATGTAAATATGCCAATACATCATCATTGCTAGGTTAATACATCTGGCTGATGCCATCTACGGCCAACATCAAGGTGGAGGGCTCAGATCCAATCCTTCTACTGTAAGTTTGAAAGCATCATTCCTTGAACTTGTTAGCAGGCCCGATGGCAGAACTTAAAGGTTTTGACACACCTTGAATAGCTTCCACCGACGTCCAAATCCAATCTGCCCCTCAAGCAATCTTCGAAATCAATGTCAACGGAGAGTAAACCATCATCATCATCCCATATCGGACCAGCAAGAACATCACCTAAAGGCGAAATAACACACGAACCACCTCCACATACGAAATCAGATGCATTCTTTTTTGGAGTTTCTGCGGTTTCTGGTATTCCTTCTATCCTCTGTGGAAGTGCAATTTCACAACCATCATCCATCAGAATAGATTTTCTCCTCGATTTAGATTGAACATGCCTATGGCCATGACCATCTTCAATAGCACCGTCTTCTTTAGTGTTTCCAGTAATCCAGCTTGGAAGATCCGATCGTTTCATGCATTGATTCGCACTTAATACTACACATCTACCCTCGCACTCAATTGTCCGCATCAATGGTAGCCAGGTATCCTTTGCATCTGCTGTGGGCGCCAAATATAAATTGACGTTTTGACTATAAAGGGATTGTCGTAACAAAGGCATGTAGTTTTCCCAGCATATCGCAGCCGCAAGCGTAAGTTTCACACCTCTGATCGTGGTTGTAACCGCTCTTAATGATGAAGGTTGTCCTTGACCCCATATGAGCCTTTCGCTACCAGTCTATGCCACCATTAGAATTAGTTGCAGACGACCAATCTCTTCAAATAATGATAACAAATAGGAGATGTCATACAGGCATCACCTTTCTCCTTTTTCCAATCATTCCAAATTTGGGACAAACATACACAACACCACAATATAAACTTCCACCGCATCTCTCAACTAATCCTGTCACAATGAATACACCAGTATCTCTTGCGATTTTTTCCAGCTCCTCTCTTGTGCCATCCCCGCGTTTTCCATCATCTCTAGCCTCAAGTTCTTTGTTCACCCATTTCCTTCCTGCGCCTTCTGGTGTATCCCCTAAATCGACGGCATCTCTGTAGTAATGTAGGAACTGTTCACGACCCTTTGAATCTCGAGCTCCGACTACTGCGCCAAATGTTGCTGTGCGAGGGTAACCTCCTAAATATGCTTCTAGGAATAAGATTAAATCAATTGATTTTGTCGCAGCTTGTTCTGTTGTTCTAGAGAGGGCAGCAAGAGTGGCAGATGTTGTAGAGAGTGTATGAGATTGCGAAACTGCTAAACGTAATTTTTACGTCATAATTGTTAAATTTCTTGAATTGAGTTGTTGTTGATATAAGTTACTGGGTAGGTGAGATTCAAATGAATGTGGAGTTCCAAGGGCTTCGAGAGCATCAAAGATGAGATAATGCTATGCGGGGGAGTTAGTTTAGTGTGACCCTCAGAAATGCGGGGTAGTTGGCTTGGCTTGCTTACCTTACCTCACCCCTGGACGGAAAACGCAGAACACCGAAGTCGCCAAAATCAAGACTCTTTTATTATTTCAAAATTAGATCAAAATTTAAAAAGATATTAAGAATCAGATAAAATAGAGATTTGTTATTAATTGTAAGCTTCTAGTATTTTTTTTATTTAATTCCAAATCGAAATAACTGTTTGTTGATTTATAAAAGAATATTGAAGCCAATACTATTTTTTGATGTCCCTGTTTTTTGTCCTGGGTGAGCTTTTACTACCCATCCCATCTGCTACCTAGGTATACCTATTTCTCTCTATGTTTAGTAGGGCCTGCATAGACCAAGTCCCTATATTCTCAGGGTAACCTATTAGAAATTGAAATGGTGATATAAGTGGATTATATCGTCTCTTTTAGTATAATTCAAACGATTCGTCGATCTATTTTTCCATCAAAATGTACCGAAAGCTTGCCCAGTCTCAGCCTCAGTCTCAGTAGCGTTAGATTGTTCAAAGCTAACAGGGTCTAATTGTCACTTTTCTCATGGGATTACTTAAAAGCTTGTTCTTATCAATTTCTCTGCATTGGAAACGGTCTTGTCAAATCCATTGCCTTTTGTACATCTAGAATCATACCCAAACATCATAAGGTCTCTCTCTATATCTAGATCCATTCAAGATCCGGCTGATACATCCAAACAAGGGAAATCTGTTGCTGCGTTCCGCTCATCGAATCCCACGCATTTCCAGCAACTCAACAGATTGTCAGGATCATATTTCTTCTTGATCTCAACCAACCTCTCGTAGTTTTGAAGACCCCACCAAGCTTCTTTCCAATCGCTAGTCCATGGATGGGCTTCGTTAAAATATGCACCTCCTGTCGGTGTAAACTCCTCTACCATTGCGGTCAGATTATTAACCAGATCAATCTGGATTTTTCGTTGCTCCAGAGTTTCGTTAAATGTCCATGCTCCACCATATGAAAGTTCCCAAAGAGAATCTCGCCATGCTGGCGTAGAGGATGTTGAGGCAGGATCCCACCGATAGAGCCATGGCGTAGTGTTTGGAATGTAAGGTGAGTACCCAAGAGAAATCAGACGTTCAAGAAACCCCATCATCTTCGATCTGCCCTCTGTACTATTGAATATAGATGCCGGTATAAGTCGGGGAGCGAGTGGGTTTAGACCGCCAACGACGGCCTCATTGGGTGTCACATATTTCGTATAAAACTCATACCAGGAAGAAAGGATTTCAATAACTACAGTGCCATCGTTCTTCGTCGCAAATTCCATAGCTGGGGCCATTGATTCAACTGCTTCGGAGAGATTGAGAAGTGGTGTCACACTTATCAAATTGGCAGCTTGATAATGTCCACCCCAGCCTTGGTTCGCCCATGGTAGAGAATTGTTGACCAAGATAGATAGCCATTCCAAAACATTAGATGATGTACGATTATATGAAATGGACGCCACAGCCAGCTGAATTTTTGGCTCAACGCGATGGGTAACTTCCATCACGATCCCAAAAGTTCCACCACCACCACCCCTCAAGGCCCAGAAAAGGTCTGAGTTTTTGCATTTATTAGCGACTCTTAGGACACCGTCGGTGGTAATGATCTTGTATTGAACGACTCGGTCAATTCCTAGTCCAAAGACCGGCGAGAGAACGGAATGGCCACCTGCTTGTACCCAGCCTCCGGCTACACCAATTGTTGTTGCATAACCTCCGATGAATGTAACGTTCTGAATTTCTGCAAACTCATAAACATCATTTGTGTTTACTCCTGCCGCTGTCGTGATGACATTGACTGGAGTAGAATCACAATCTTCGGGTACAAAAGATGTTTCATGACTCATCCCTGATACTTTTCTCATCCAAAGAGCCAAAGATCCCTTGCGACTACTACGACTAAGATAATCATGTCCACTGTTCTTTATGGACAATCTTATCCCAGTCTTCCTAGAGAAGTCAAGAGCGGCTACAACGTCAGAAGCCTCCTCAACTTGCACATAGTACTCTGAAACAATTCCTTGGTTACAGCTGACATTTGTGAACGCATTTGCATCAGCTGGAAGGATGTTATTGAGAACACATTGGTCAGTAACATTAGTAAAACAAATCTCGTCCTGATTGTTCATGAATCCGTTGTAGAATTGAGTTCGATATTCCGAAGATGTATAGTTATGCTGAATTTCCGCGCATTTTGATTGATTAGGTGTAACTCGCCGGCCTTCATAGATTGAAAAACATGGATATGAGAAAGGTCGTGAAGCATGTAACCGGCCATTCAGTGTTTGATTGAGGGATGTCCACATGCTATCGCACCTCGTTCCGTGAATAAGGATGAAGAGGAAGAATTGAATTCGGCCTATATGTGAAAACATTTTCTAGACAAATTTTTGGGTGTCCTTTAATGGACAATTCCGACACGATAATGAAAGATCAATTGAGTCTCAAAGATCTTTCCAGAAACATACTGCATTTCTGTCCTATACGCTTTCGCCCACCCTCTCCGCATCATTCTTGAGTTGTCATCATGCAGCGTTGCTTCTTTCGGGAGGTGAGTAAGCACACCACGTATTTTGATATGATTGGAACGAGCCATTTGCCTACTTTGAAGATTAAGTACCAGGGGCCCGAGATGTTGTGCTACGATCAAATCAAGAATATCGACTGCTATGATGTGAGCTTCAATTCTATATCCTGGGGCCGCATTACAGGTTCATTCATGTAAGTACTTAAATCAATCACCAACGCGAAGATAAAACCCGGTATGATATTTGCGCCAGCAATACCTGAACCTGCTTCCATTGTGAAATATTAACTTGCATCAATTTTAGAGGTACTTTCAAGTACATGATAAATTAGCAAGATGTAATTGTTCGATGGTACAACTTACCGTTTCACCCCCGTCATATCTTTCGGGAGAATTCTTGAGGCTAGTGAAAAATGAGTTTAGGAAACAGAAAATCATAATATTCAGTAAATGAGCCACGTTGGCATATGAGCAAAAGTCAAGACAAGCCGCAAATGGGTGTCATGATCAGTAAAAATACAGTCAAGCATTGTACGCCTCCAACTCTTTCTCTGTCCACTCCCACAGTTCGTCCGCCAGCTTTTCATCTCCTGCATACTTATTTCCATTGCCAGAAATTCCAACTGGTGTGTAATACTCGCCTTTCAAAATTTCGCCTTTTGCACTTCCCTTGTTTGCTACAGCAGCCCAGAGTTGATTCTTTGCTCCGTCAGCCATACTTGTAAAAGCTAAATCTCTTACTAATCCACCGACCTTTCCAAACACTCCATATTTCTCCAAAGCGGTCGCATACAAATTTGTGTTGACTACTCCCGGATGAACCGATACAGCTGTGATACCCTTATCGCCATATCTCTTGTTCAACCCTTTGGCGAAAAGAATGTTTGACAGCTTGGATTGTCCATATCGGGAAGTTGTTGTGTACCCGTTCATATCCGTTTTGAGATCGTCGAATTTGATACCCCCAACAGGACCCATTGTATGACCCAAGCTACTCAAGGAGATAACTCTCACATCTGCATCTTTTTGCTCTGCCGTTTTCAACAATGTGGGCAGGAGTAGTTTCGTCAAAAGAGCATGTCCAACGTGGTTTGTGCCAAATTGTATTTCATAACCTTGTTCTGTAGTTGCCGCTGGTACCGCCATGATTCCCGCATTTAGGAACAATAAGTCGAGACGGGACTCTTTGGCATTGAATTGTTTGGCACACTCCTGAACTGATGGGAGGGAGGTCAGATCGCATTGAATGAATGTAATTGGAGCGCTTGGTACTTTGGACTGTATCTCTTTGATGGCGGCGGTAGCTTTAGGTTCGGATCGCGCGGCCAGATATATGTGCGATGGATTGTGCTTGGAAAGCTGGAGGATAGTTTCAAGGCCTAAACCAACGTTTCCTATGATAATCAGTTAGCATTGAGTGAATGGGTGAGACAATTGATCCTTGTGTAAGATAGGGAGATAATTTACCGCCTGTAACAAGAATGACTTTTCCAGAAAGGTCAGGGATGTCTTTTTCGGGTTTGAAGGGTACACCTCCTAAGCCGAAGAAACCATAGAACATATTGAAAGTTTTGTTTGGAGCAATTGAGGACGAAGGAGAATATGTAATACAATTACTAAATTATGGCATTGCCTAGCTCAAGATAGCTCAAATAATGGTCTGAGCCATCTCGCCTTACCGAACAGTTTGTTCACGCAAGTTGTCTCGGTCATGTGATAAAGACCAAAAAGATAGATGGAATTGATTGTTGTCTCGATGTTCATTAATTCAAGTGATTATCTTGATCATCTACTCAAGTACCTACTAATTTATAACTACCCAAACAATTTCTTTCTTGCCATTCCCGAAAATTCATTGCTATTTGCGGGGAGGGAAATAGGGCTATTCTGCGGACTTGTAATTACTGCAGCGATTCCAATTCTTTGAAAGCCCTTCACTCTGTGATCTGCTAGTACTGGCGTGAATATGGGAGCGAGATATTTACACGCACCTTTCTAAGCTTTGAGGACTTACGTTTGAACTGTGGCTGATAATTGAGGATTAGCAGCATTGAACTATATCAATATCTATAGGAATGATAGTCGTCGCGATAGTTCGCTTCATCAATCTTTGAAGTCTTGAATCGGGCTTACTTTTGAGGAATAGCGTCCGGCTACATCATAGCTGTTCAAATCCCACCGCTTCTTCCAAGCTACTCCATTTCTGAATATTCCAGATTAGATTGACTTCCATCAATTCGAAGTCAATCAAGCCAAAGACCACCATCTCTCGCGCGCATCTACCTTACCACCTATGAAGAAAAAGGCTTCTACCTCACAGCGGCAACTTCCACCACCGGCACGGATCAGTACTATCAAAGCCAGCTTTCAAATGCAAAGTGAAAAGAACCAGAGGATTCATGAGAACGATCTCCATAAGAAGCAACATTCGCAGATCACTTTTTTTAATTCAGCGAGCGGCTAAGTATGTTTGACAGAAACCCTATGGTAGTTGGAACTACTTATTTGAACGCTGGTTCAGATTGTAGCGATTCACAGCTCGGTTATCCTGAATTCGGGTCGAATCATCAAGCTGACTATAGAGCACTTGGTTGCGAAACCAATCTGTCCAAGGTCCGTACCAGCAAACACAACGGCATTAAAGCGGAGGACACAACTTCTCCCTTATTAATATGCTTGAAAGTTCTTGAACTTCAATACAACATATTCTTTTCCTTTGGCATGATCTTAAATCCCAAGGTACCACTGTTTCTTTCTCGTAAAGTTCGTTTGGTGGCTTTGAAATTGCAAACCTAGGAGTAGATAAAGTGAATGAAAAGCGAAGGGGAATGTGAATGATTAACAGAAGTAAAAAATATTACCATCTTCCATGCATGCAGCACGTCACCCCTCTCATCTCGTTCTGTCATTTTAGAATTTGAAGAAGACCTCACGGTTTTTTGAGTTTGAAGTCTTCTTGATTAGATTTTGTGAGTCGGTCGGTTTGGGTAAGTCATACAGGGTATTCGTATACACCCTGGTTGGTATCTTCGCAATCATGGCCGAGTCCTCGTTCAACCATTCGAGATAGAATCGCGCCATTACCATTCACCCCTCGCTAACAATTGCTAGAATTCCTCTTACCTGAGGCAAATCGCAAGAGTAGATCATAATGGTGATAAGAACTCTCACTATTATAATCCCATGATTCAATATCTCTCCTTCCATGCCTATGTATCCTTTGATCCTTGAACTGTTCTCGTATGATCACTAGTTTGTCTCGTTCGATACAAGTAGAGCATGAAGGCAGCCTCGTTAAACAATTGGTGAAGTATATATTAGGATGTAGTGCGTATAGGCGAGTATACGAAGGAAGCGGCGTCATCAGCAAATGGTCCTTTCTTTCCAGGTGCATCCTCAACGAGGAATTCCTAGCAGAGTTTCAACATCGTTCACCACTGAACTTGTTTTAAGATGATGGCGAAATTGTTTTGAGGAATTTCGTATCCAATTCAGATCAAGCAGATCACTATTGTCAACCATAGGCACAATGGTATTCGGATGGTAGTTGATTTCTTGTTTCGAGACAAATAATAATCCCAACGCATTAGAGAGTCTGAGCCAATATCCTTCCACAAAAGCCGTTCCCTAGATATCAGTAATGCACTGATTGTTCTTCTATATTGTTCGAATCTGGAGCAGATACCGCGTTGTTTGCCGTCAATCAAATGGGCTCTATGCGCTTCAGATGAGACATCTGTTAGCTTTGTCGCGTCTGCGATTGTGGGAAGCTGTTGTTGAGTTGCCATTCATGCTGTACTTGCTTGTTGTGATAGTCGCTTTTCTATCAATGTTGTTCAGCGGCAGACTTCTCAAGAATTTTTTGTAATTTTATCAGCCCGGCGTGGTCTTGGAGATCTAGGCGATTAAAGATACAAATGCTTCATACTTTGAGGGGCTTCTAGAATCTTCAAAGTCCATTGTTTTCTCACAAACCTCATGAGATTGGCATTTAAGCACCGAAATACCCGAATGGTTATCATCGCCAAGTGGTACGCGGAGTACACTGTACAGAGCAATTTATCTGACAATGGAAAAATGTCCTTTCATTGTTTCATATAATTTTGATGTTTCTTCATTTTTTTTCTATTGACGTTCTATTTCTTATACTATTTATGGAATTGATCTAAACTTTCTTCGCTTCATTGTTTCTCACAGAAATCAATTTAATCAACTTAACCAATTTGCTAGGTTCATGAGTAATATATTGCTAGCATTGATCCTGTTACGCGTTTTGATGTACGCAATAGACGTAGACTGTCTTGCCAATCGGGGGATTTAATGGGGTTTGATGGGGAATATCAAATTTGCTTTCCCGCACATCAAAAGTTGATTGCTCCATAAACCCCTCTAAGCCCCTTATTTACTCAAACAGGGGCGGTTATCAATCATGGAACTACGCGTTCTGGGGAATTTTCTATGGAGGCCCAGGGAGGTTACGTGTTTATCAATCGTTTCTGTAGATTGTGGAAAACTATTCGAGTTTGATCCCCCAAATGTGATTTCAAAATCACGAAACTTTTCTTTCCGATGTCACCATCGTCGTTATTTTATATTCGAGACTCATGATCGATCAACAAATATGTATTCTTTCATGGGATTCAACATCGCTATCAGTATAACGACATTATTATTTCTTCTAAGCAATACCCCTCATTATCAAGTTCGAGCTGATGCTGGTTTGATCACCACTGTAAACTATGATACCTTTAATATTGGAGGTTTTGGCGATTGGCCAAAACAGCATTATCATTCATCCGATTTGACATCACCCCGCTTTCTTGTCAACAAATGGAATGAGAGTGCTACCAGCAATCATTCTCATATTTTCATGTCGCCTACCTTGGACGGAGAAGAAAAATCACCCATGGTATTTTCTGCGAAAGATTTAAGTCTAGTTTACGCTGACCCGACATGGCATGGTGGTTCAGATACCAAGTTACAATTCTACAACGGAAAACCGCATTTAACCTTTTGGTCTGGTATCGACTTTCAAGGCCATGGGTCTGGTGGAGGGGTAATCCTGAATAGCTCGTATGACAAGGTCTACAATATCAGTGTGAATTCGTTAGCTGGAGGTGCGGATGGTCACGAGTTTCAATTAACTGAAGATGGAGGGGCGATGATGAATAACTACCATACTACTATTGCCGATTGTAGACCAGTAGGCGGTCCTAATGGTGGGAAAGTCTTGACAGGGTCATTTCAAGAGGTTGATATCGAGACGGGGTGGGTACGACATACCTGGAACGCACTTGATCATTTCGGCTTAAACGAATCCTTCACAGCCTATGTCGACGAGGAGTGGGGATGGGATTGGTTTCACATGAACAGTCTACAGAAAACACGAGAAGGGCATTATCTGATTTCAAGTCGACATTTAAGAATGATTGCATATATCAATGGAACCGATGGAAGTAAAATATGGCAGGTTGGCGGATACAACAACGATTTTACGGATTTGAGTGATGGAAACGCTACAAATTTCGCATTCCAACATCATGCACGATTCGTCAATGATGACCTGACCGAAATTACATTTTTTGATAACCACAACATGTACATAAATTCGCCGACACCCAATTGCACAACAGATTGTTCTCGGGGTATGAAGATCAAGCTTAATTATCACAACATGACGGTGAAGCTTTTTCATCAATTCTATCATCCGAAAAGCGTACAGGCATGGGCGGAGGGTGGCATTCACGCACTGGATAATGGGAATTTCTTAGTTGGATATGGAGTTGTTCCTAGTTTTGTTGAATTCACAGAAACGGGTGAAATAGCCATGGAAATCCAGACCAGGCCCTGGTATGTCGCCTCTGGTAGAGGTACTGACTTTTACCGCGTGTATAAATTTGATTGGGTTGCCCAACCCTCATGGAAGCCAGTCATGGTTGAAGTTAGGCAGATTTTATATATCAGTTGGAATGGAGCTACCGAGGTTGATTCTTGGGCTTTAGTAAGTATCTTGCTTTTGTATGGCCTTTATCCCTTAAAACTAACAAATCTCTATAGTACGGAGGAAGTTCTCCGACCACTATGCATCATCTTCTCACCATGCCCAAGACTGGATTCGAAACTGGAGTGCGACCATCCAATTCCTCTGCTTTCTATCAAGCCATTGCTTTAGACAAAGATGGAAATGAATTAGATTCAACGGAAATCCTCGAAATGTATCGCCTCTCCTCTCCTACACTTCTCCGTATTCCGGAAAAGTATTTGACAGCCATGAGAGTTTTTCCTTTTATGTGGGCTGCTATAATGTTGATTTCAATGGCCTTGGCACGTTCGAGTCTATGCATTAAATTACGGAAAAGAATGGGAGGTAGAGGAAATGAGGTGGGAGAGGGCGTGGAGAAAAAAAGTAAATCTAAATTACTTCCGTAGGCTTTGCGGCGCGATGAAATATTGAATCATTAACTTTTCCTGTATCTTCGGCATTGGTGGAGCATCGGAGTTGTCTGAGGCGTATAGGATATTGCATTTTTGGGGGGGACAGATTGACATTGATCAAAAAGTATGTCTACACGGATACCCAGTTAGGTTGGCTTTAATTAGGGAGCGCGGAATTTAGTAACTTTGAATCGACAAATTCGCCAAGCTCTTCAAACGAGTAAATGAGGGATGATCTGTGAATGCGTTGAAGAAGTGTTGTCAAACATATACGAGAAGCGTCGAAACAAGCGGTATATCAAATTTTCCATGGAGTGAGATTATTGAAGTGAAGTGTGACGACAGAGCTGACTCTACTAGTATATCTTTATGGTAGCTATGCATCCCCGTGTCGCAAAGTCGAGGGTCAGGAAATGCAGAAAACATGATCATCCGGGCCACATTGCTGAAGGAATTTGGGGTAGTGAAGATCCTACAGAAAGGTAAAGGCTAATGTAAACTTCATCTTGCCTTGCTTCCCAAATTCACAAGGTCTGAATATCTCAACCATATATTTGATACAGCCCAAGTCATGTCCCGTCTCATTCAACGTAGTAGATGGCTCATTCTGATCTATTCCACAATGGATGCGAGAAGGTAGAATGCAAAGAAGTTGGATGAAATTAAATTTCCGAGGCCATCCCAATTCGCCCGACATTAGATTCCTGATGTACCAACTGTGTTCCATCTGGCAACGATTGCTGGCTTTGAATTGCCAATAGCTTCTACGCATGAGGTGAGATCCTTTATATGAGATTGGATAGACCGCAAGTATAATGTATTTAATGGTATGATCTAGCTAATACGAGGCACAGAGTTCTGCGTATCGCTAAGGCCTAACAGATCTCAATGTTCGTCTAAACGTCAGACATACGGATATCAAATATGAATTAACCTGGCGTTGTCTAGAAAACTTTGCGGCTATGTATACCATCATGCCATGCAAGCAATCACAGTGGTGTTGGCAGACTGGCTGACCCATTCTACGGCGGCAATCACCCTCAGAGAAGCGTCACTTAGTTTGTTCAACCGCAATAAGTATCGGCAGCTGAGCTATTCAGGAGCTATCATCTTCGTCAAATGGGTCATTAGTGTGAGTCGTTGCAATTCTCTGCAGTTCCTGAATCCTGACTGACTTATAAATCTGGAAAAATGGAATGTCGAACTAGCGCCTCGAATATCCGGCGAGTGAGTCTCTACCATGATTGCAAGTACGGACTAGGCGTCTGAATTTGGTTCCACGTCTGATTTGAAAGTATTTGCAAGGCTGTGAAATTCTCAGTGGGAACTTTTTGATGAACATCACATGAACAGTGTGCATGTACATAGACTTAAAGCTACCCTATGCTGCAACCTTGGTCACATAACTCGACGATAGTGGAGAACCACATACATGAAAAATGCAATAGATAAAGTACCCACATCATCTCATGCACTCAACCAAGCACTCAGACCCTTCGATGGTCACCACATAAGAGAATGGAGTAGAAAATTTTCCGATGTTCCTCTAGCGAGAAAAGACGTTTATGATCATACAAATAGGGGACGTGAAAGAAAAATGTAGCCAATGATTGTCATAAGTCGAGCATCCTTATGGCAAGCAGAAGACCGCAGGTCTAACGACTTATGTTAGCCTCAGTGGCCGGAATGCGAAAGTAGCAGTTTCTACCTAATTTGATTATAAATTCTTCCATCACTATCCAATATTTGGCATTAGCATCGGCACCCCCATTCTTTATTCGCTCAGAACCATAAATACATTGACGACGACCTAGCAACAACGTTTGTCTTCAAGCCAGCTAATATATCATTTCTAAAATCAGGTGTGGGGCGATAGCCTTTGTCGCTGCGGATCCCACCTAGTTAATGCTTCATTTCTGAAAAAATTAACTTAGATACCAATATTTGAAACTCAAGACGGTCACACTCTTGTGTGCTGGCCCATCCGTTGAATAAAATCCTTATGGAAGTTTGTTGCTCTTCCGCAACAGCCGTTCCATACAAAAATTCTGCCAGCTCAATCGAGTAACGACAAGGGCATAGTGAGTCTCAATTGTTAAGACTCTAAGACTCTAAGAGTCTTAACTGCGAAGTCTTTTGAGAACTGGGGTAAGCACAGACGATAGGCGATAAAATTTTCCAGATACATGAACTAGAGGAGGGAGCGAGAGGAGTCTACACTAAGTCGAACAGATAAGAATGATTCATAGAATCCATAAACTTATTTGTTACTCGAATCAAAAATCGACAAGTGGATGAACGGTCTTCAGGGTTCTAAATCGTGAATGTTTCAGAACTTCTTGGGGTTCAAGGAAAAAGATCAGTCGATCCTGACGTGCAACCTTCGCCTTGTCGCCTTGTTTATAAAAATTGAGAATGACTAGGTGCTTAGTTATGCAGTATCTAAAGAGCATAATAGGCTGTGAAAAATACTTGAGGAAATCAATAAATTACAAACGAATGAAAAGATGAGGCTGGAAATGTGAGGGGAATATATCGATAGGCATAGGTAAGAGGAGCGGTGTACTAGTAATGTCAAGGGTACTGAGTCCTGAGTCCTGAGTCCTGACTCCTGACCGTGAGCGACGAGCGACGAGCGTTTAACCTTACTACTTGCTACGTACAAGCCGTTCGAAGTCAATTGGGATGCTGAAATTAGATGATAAGCAGTTGAGTATCTCGGAAGAAAGGTATACACCCAGCTTTCTCAGACATTTTCAACCCGAAAGATGGGATTTGAATGATATCACTTGTAGTCATGCCATATTTTTATGGAGTACAGACTGTACGGTATGGAGTAACAGTACGGAGTAATACGTCGGCAAAATTCTGGAAATGCAAGGCAATGCACCAACATGTACAGTGCTCATGTATATGTACGGGTAGCCACCCGCATAAACCGATATCCGAGATACCCTTCTCTTACCTTTCTTTGCCCTTCTTGCCCTTCTTACCCTTCTTGCCCTTTTCGCCCTTTTCGCCCCTGTATGCCGTTGGTCTTGATCGAGATTTCTAGCTCACCAATAACTCCAACTCGTTTCTCGCGCTCATTTCTTCCCAAACTCAAGTTGTTAATTGGATTGGATGTTGTGTCTTGCTTTGATGGGTTCGATGGGTTTTAGTGGATTGGTTGGTTACTTTGGCTGGTATTTTAGTTGCTTCCAAGTGGATAATGGATGGGGCCGCAGTACCAGGGAATTCTTCGAATCCAAATCCACAAATCCAATAACACGACGCAAGCAAGCAAGGCAATCAAGGTACAAGTCGGAGGCGAATAGTATCATTTGTGTGTTGTTTTAGTTACTTTTAGGCATGAATGACAACGAATTATTCTCTATATCGTAAAAAGAGATGAGTTTCAACGGATTATCACGGGATATGCTAACCAAATTCAATCTGACACGTCTTACCTCGAACTCCACTCCCCAGCGCCACATGGTCTCTGCTTGCATGGCAGCATAAACAGCATAAACATATACATGTAGATAGAGGAGACGAGGGAAGAGAAAAAGAGGAAAAGAGGAAAAAGAGAAAGAGCATTGATTATTTCATTTCGTTAATCCTTCGTATACAGTTCATCCATCCTTCTTATCGAAATTGACCTTTTATTGATATCCATTTCACCAACCTCCTTCATTTTTACTATACATTCTCTCAATATCTTCACCTCCTTCATCCTCATGGAAAACTTTCCAACATCATGACCATCACGCCAAGCCAGAAAGTCGGTCGATAATCATACAATCTTAAGATAACGATCCACCAGACGTAAAAACCACCATAAAAAATCAAGCAAACACCTCTCTCGCGATCAACATCAATTTCCCCTTCAATTAACCCAAATCCTAAACACCTTCGGCGCTCAACATGTCGTTGAACGGTAGTCGATCGGTTCTTAACCGATGGAAGAACAAACGTACCTCGTCCACCGCTTCCGCACCACCTGGAACGGCCGGTACGACTAGACCAACCACGTCCGGCGGATTAAACTCTTGGACGGAATACACTCCAAGCTCAGAAGAACCATTTCAGAAAGCTGTCGAGGAAGCTGTTTTAAATGCCCTCAATAGTGATGCCTTCAGAAATGTCATTGCGTCTCAAATTGATCCCGTGACCGCTGCTCTTTCTCGACAGCAAGAAAAGTTGAATGCTTTGAAAGCTACAACATTGAACCTCGAGTCATCATTCAGCACCTCAAACATTAAAGCTACCTTGGATCCAGCTTTAAAGCCAATCAGTCAATTGATTGACGATGTTCCAGACACCGAGGACGACATTGAGTCCCTCGTTGAAGGTCAAAAGAAGATTTTAGAATACTTAAAGTCACTTGATGAGCGCCTGACTGGAATGGACACGAAATTTAATGAGTTTGAGGAGAAAATAACAAGCCTTGATGGAGAGATCGTAAACGCAGATTTAATATCTGCCATCCGGTTCGGCGAATTATCCAACGAACTCCAGGACCGAAACAAGATGCTTGGAGAAAGACTGTGGTCCGTCGAAGGCGATTTGGGTAAGAAGATTGATGGCAGTCACCGAAAATTGATTGGAATGGTTGAGGATCTCGGGAAATCCAGTCGAAACGTCATCAATAAGGTTTCCTCTATGGAATTTGATTCATCCTCCTCAAACTCTAGTAAGCTTGATGAGATGTTGAATGAAAACTCCCAAATGGTTGATAGGATGGAAAGTTTGAAGAAGAGTGTCTCAAAATTGGAAGACTCCCAAAAGACCATCCAAAGTACAGAGAAAGGATTGGCTCGCAATATTCAAGAAGTCCGCGATATTGTCTCTTCCCTTAACACATCATCACTGGAGCACCATTCAAAGAGGTTAGACGATATCGAGAGAAGCATTATCACTGTTCGAAAGGAATTGGAAGGCCAGGGACAGCTGGCATCCATTGACTCGAAATTGTTGTCGACCAACACATCTCGCCTCAGCAACATCATTGAGCAAGTCACTAAGATCAACGAAGTGGTCGGATCTGTTAATGAGCATATCTCCGCGAATGACCAATCTATACATACCTCTAACTCGGAGAAATTGGATACTCTTACTTCTACAACAACAGCCGTGAAAGAAACTATCGATCGAGTTGAGCAACATGTGAAAACTTTGAATACATCTCAATTCGATGCTCATAGAGACAAACTCACAATGATCGCATCAATGATGACTAGTTTCGCTGAATCTATGGCTGGCATCCAAGATGGTGTCTCGAAGACAACTTCAGCTCTTCTCCCAAACAATGAAGTGGCCAAATTTGATGACTTGGTCAATCGACTATCAGATATGCGGGCGGAATTGGATGCAAGACTTGAAACTCAAAGCAATTCTCTTGAGGATATTCACAGGCAAACTGTTTTGCCCATAGATACAAAGAAGCTGGACGACATTGCCACTTTACTCAACAACCTTCAATCCGCGTCCTACAATGATTCTCTCGCTACACTCTTGGCATCTCACTCCACTAAACTCGATACTATCTCTCATGATCTATCTGCTTTCCATTCCGGCACTGAAACAACCCTCAAGACGATCACCATCAGCTTAGAGACTATCGACCAGCACGTTGAAAATGGAACAGCTACTGGACGTGAAGGCATTCAAGGCTTGCATACCCAACTCGAAAGATTCGGTACATCTCTAGACAATCAAGACGTTGTCTTGAGGGACATCAAGCAGAGCGGCGCCGACCACGAGATCCTAGGCGCTATCGAGCATGTCAAATCTTCAATGGAGCAGGACAAACGAAGCGATGAGATTCTTGGACATCTCATGATCATGAAGGAATTTGTTGACTCCGTCAAAGCTGATAATAGAAAGAGCGAAATGATTCAAGACATTGCTGCCTTGAAAAACATTCTTGATACCATTAAAGACGGAAGCAGAGATGAGGAAATTATGGAGGCAATTAAGAACCTCGATACCTCTTCGAATACAGTAGGCTCGGGCTCCCAAGAGGGAGAGGTTTTGAAAGCTTTGGAAGCTATCATGAAGGTTGCTGATTCCAACAGTCAATCAATCGGAGCTGTTCATACCGACATTTTGGAAATCAAGGATGCCAGCATCGAGAAAACGTTGGGTGAAATACTCGCAGTTAGAGAACTTCTTAACAATAACACAACATCTCTTGCTTCGGCTTACGATGGAATCCTTTCCGTCAACACAAAGATCAAGGATAGCGAAGAATCAATCACTACTGCCATCCAAAACCTCCATTCGGCAATCGGAACCAACCTCAACGACAACAAATCCGCGCTTGTTGCTTCAATCAATGATGTAGCTACTGAACTTGAGAGTGAAATGAAAAATCTTGGCTCAAGATTGACATCCACTACGAGCGAGTTGAAATCGGATATTAAAAACATCGACCTTGGTCCAACAAATACATCTATTGATGCATTGAGCAGAGATGTTCAATCAACCTACAAAACCTCCATAGAAACCGCGGGAAATCTGGCCGCCCTCCCTGAAGCATTTACTAACATCAGATCACATGTATCATCCGAGAACGTTTCAATGAACATGTCAATAGATTCTATATCCAAATTTGTAGCTTCGATTGATGAGGCAATCAAGGAGACTGGGAGAGACGTTCAAGGTAATACTGAGATGTTGACAAACATCAAGTCAAGTGTTGCTACAAGTACCAATGACATTAGGTTCCTTCTAGATAAACAAGTTCCCCTGATTCGCCAGGATATCCAGGCCATCGATTTCAGTGAACTCGAGTCTGCTGCGGCCAAGAACCAAGCCTCCGTCGATTCTATCGAGAAGGCCGTTCCCCAGATAATTCAAATCGCTAATGACCATGCATCAGCCTTGTCTCAACTGGACTACAAAATGAAGTACCTTATCTCAGGAGATATTGCAAAGATTGGAAAAGCAATTGAGGCCGTGGACCAAGCTCTTTCAAAGGCCGCTATGGAGACCATTAGTGCCGTAGAAGGCAACGCAGCGAGGCTTTCAAATATCCGTGAGACAGTTTTAAATACTTATACTACCGTGGATACATTGACCCATACTGACATTCCTGGTATCAGCTATTCCCTCTCGAGCCTCCAAACAATCCAAAGAGAGTCCAATGCTCAAACCTTGGAAAAATTGCAGAACTATGACAACGCCACTGGATCCATCCGTGACTCCATTGAACATATCTCTACAAAAATAAACGACAACGCCTCGCTACTCTCAAACATCAAGAGCGACTTGATTTCATCGGCTGAAATAAACTCTTCAACGATCCATACCTTATCTTCGAATATTCTAAACCTCGATTCAACAGTGGGCCAGACCACAACCGCAGTTCGCATTAACGGGGCAGCGCTAGCCCGAATCGACAATCGGGTACTCGAAACCGGTGCACAAGTAAAATCCGTTGTTCTTGAGGGAAACAAACGACTTACCAAGGAACTGGACAAAGCAGTTTCACAACTCGACGAATTGGCTCATGATAACGGTACACGAATCCGTGGAATTTCCGATTATACTTTTCCAAAGATTGAAACTGAGATGAGAGGTATCCATACTACTCTCGAACGATTAACACACAACAACATCGATGGATTAAGACGAACGCGCGATTCTTTGGCCGTTATAGGCGCTAAAATCGCGGGAACTTCTAGAAAATTTGATGATCTAGTTGATGCTGTTCATTCGAGTGATGATTTGGATCATCTAACTCATAGTAAAACTTTGGTCGGTGGTAATGGAAAGATTCCTGGTGAACACCGTATACTTGGGACAAGGAGGAGTAGGGGTGGAAGTAACGCCAGTAGTACTAAGGACGGTCCTGCCTTGAGCGGTTTGAGATTGCAGGCTTTCACGCAAGTACATTCAAGTCTATCATGATCATTATGGGAGGATTGATATCAGTTGGTTGGCGTTTTCCTTTTGCGGAGGACTTTTTTACTGTTTTTCTTAGTATTTTTCATGACATGATATGGTTGCATGAGCATATGAAAAAGAGCGAGCAAGAGCATGATATTTGCATTTGAATGGTGTACAGGTTGGGCATGGTTAGATTCAATATGAATTGGGATGGATATTATGATATGCGCACATGAATGGAATGAAGGATGGTTAATGATGACCTAAAAGGTCCAGAATGTTTAGATACTAGATGCATTTTTCTTATGTATAGCTATACCCTTTGCTTGTTGCATGCCAAATTGTTTTGCACAAGATATCTGGTCTCAAACTCCCTATGATCTATGAATGTTGGTGGATGACAATGGGAACTGATTGTGAAGACCTCGTTCTCTAACCTGTCACTTTTCTTCGATGCGAGAATCCAAGGGAAGTGAGGTTACAATTAATAGTGATTCTTTCCGTTGACTCAAGGAGTGAGGTCTTAACAACCATGCATGTGCAAAGAGCAAAATAACACGACATATAGCTGCAAATTAGACACTGCGTTACGAAATAGAAGCGTGCATGCAGAAGGTTATGAGGAAGGAGCTCAGCCTTACACCTCTGCATTCGTGCCAGCCATGGCTTGTTCATTAAAAAAGATGAGGGGAGGTGTTCCCCGCTGGTATTTCTTAGCGCAAGGCTATCACCCCGCAAATTTCATCACAGCCTTCTTCACCCCCTCAACATTCAGTACTTCATTTCACTCCATGAATCACCTTCGCCCACTTCGCAGGTTCACAAACTCTTTTTTAAAACCACTGTTGAACCGTGCAACGCTGATAAGTATTCACAATCACAGATTAAATATGTCTACAGCGACCAACGGTGTTCTCGAAGCTAGGCAAGGCGATAGGCCCCGTTATGTAGATGTACATTTTCCTGCCCAAGAATTTAGCATCTATTCGACCGCAGACATCATAGCTGATCATTTTTTGCACAGTAGATAGGTATAAACCTTACCGATCCTGTTTACTCTGGAATCTACTATGATACACAACGTCATCCAGCCGATCTGCCCTCTGTTATTTCCCGAGCTCTTACTGCAGGGTGCCAGAAACTTATCGTTACCGGATCAGATCTAGAAGAGTCTCGGAAGGCTGTTGAATTATCTAAGGAATACTGTAGGAATATTCAGTTTAAACATTTAGAATTGTAAAGTGGGAAGTAACAGAAGCTGACAGCTGATTCTCATAGCCGGGGTACTCTTCGCAACCGTTGGCGTCCACCCCTGTTCCTGCCTCCAATTCACCAAAGCCCTAAATACTCCAGATAAATATCTTCAAGAACTCGAGTCATTGGCGTTAGAAGCAAAGGATACAAATCACTGTGTAGCATTTGGAGAGTTCGGTCTTGACTACGATCGTCTTACTCTATGCCCAAAAGATGTCCAGCTAGAATACTTTGAAAAGCAACTTGATATAGCGACTCGTCTACATCTACCACTCTTCCTTCATTCACGCGCTGCTCATGAGGATTTTGTACGAATCTTAAAGGCCAGATTGGAAGAGTTACCAAAGAGAGGAGTGGTTCATAGTTTCACTGGGACGAAAGAGGAGATGGAGGAATTGGTTAGTTTAGGATTTGATATTGGGGTAAATGGTTGTTCATTAAAAACAGAAGAGAACTTGGAAGTGGTGAAAGCAATACCTATGGAGAGACTCCAAATTGAGACTGACGGGCCTTGGTGTGAGATTAGACCTAGTCACGCAAGTTCGAAATGGCTGAAGGGGTTCGAAGAAGGGAAAGGGGAGGAAGGAATGAGTGAGGGCGAAAAATCTATCGAGGGTGGGAAGGGTTGGAAGAGTGTGAAGAAGGAGAAATGGGTAGATGGGGCAATGATTAAAGGTAGAAATGAGCCTTGTATGATTGGTCGGGTAGCGTGGGTCGTTGCAGGGGTTAAAGGGGTGAGTGTGAAAGAATTGAGGGAGGCGGCATGGAATAATAGCTGCAAGATGTTCGACTTGGGAGCGTGAGCATCGTTTGTGTGCTTCGACTAGAGTATAACTGTGTACATTTTATTAGATGGCTAGAATCTAGATTTATTTATGAAATCACTTGATAGTTCGATCAGGCTTCTGCGAACGAGAGCTATGATATTAGGTGGTTCTACGTCGTACTAAAACAGCTATCAACCTAACATATTCACATAGTGACAGAGGATGAGTTAGGGCCATAATATCTTTTGATTTAGTTCCACATTTGACATCTTTGTTCTTCTCATGATCTAAATAATACAATGCTGTACAAAATCGTGTCAAAACATCTTAAGCCATGTAATGCCTCAATGGGAAGAGGAAACCTCCAACTCCAGGTATCACGGCAAACCCAAACAACCAAACACCAAGGTCCGAAACTTCCCAATACAATCACAAATACTCAATACGAGTGACACTCAGACGCCAGTTCCCTTGAACCCCCTAACCCTTCCCCTCCTCACAACTCCCAAAGTAACGCCCTCTTCACCAGTCATCCATCCTGGCATTTTCTCTCCATCTACTATTCCTGCCTCAACCAATTCTCGGATCCCCGCAAATACATGAGTTCCATGAAATGTTATCCTGATATCTGGCTTCCATGCATCTCTCCCCCTTTCATCCCTTTCTCTTTCATTTCTTCCCTCATTATCCTCTCTATTCATTCTATCAAGCTCTGCTTCGATGGTACTTCTTCGACCTTTATTCTTCCCTCGTTGTCGCTCCGTAGTTGGTTCATCTTCTGGTTCGGGTGTTGTGGAAGCGAAAGAAGGAAAAGGGTCTTCGACACGAATATCGAGTCTTTCAATACCCTTTCCGTCATTAGATTTTGCAGAGTTTCCAAAGCGAGCTTTTGCTAGGTTCTTTCGTCTCTTTGCCAATTCTGGCGCATCATCTTCTCTGGGTCTTTTCATATTTCTCGGTGTTGATTTCTCTTTGTCGGCGCTCTCTAACTGTTCTCCAGTCGGTGAGTCCTCTGATGTTGGTAATATCGGATTCAATGGATTGTCCTTTTTGTTTTCTCCTGCATAAGTTTCCCAAGCACCTCCTGCTGCGTTGTGTCTTCCACCTCCCCTCCTCTCACATAATGCCTCCAAATTCTTCGTGGAAAATCCAGTACCCTCTAACTTGTACCTTTCTCTTGGTCTGCTAAATGCTTTCGGGATTCCATCCATTGTCAGTTTCCGTAGACTCTTTGTGTCGGTTGCTCCGTTGGCGCTCCCTGCTGTGGAACTCAAGGAAACATAAATATAAGGCGAAGCATCTGGGAAAGCAATGTAAAACGTCTTGCTAGAGTCAAATGCCATGCTCGGTTTGTTGGAGCCCGATGAAAGCGCAAGTGATGTGTTATATGGCGAATCCAGTATATAGATTCTTAGAAGTAGTAACGGTAAAGTAGCATGACGATCAAGATTGTAATGAGCTTTTACATCTGGTAACACCTCTCTTTGTAAATTTTGTAAGAATGTCGACGGATGGAATCGAGGTATTGCTGTATCTTGCTTTTCCTCCTCTGGAACTTCATGGTCGGGAGACGAAGATGACAGCCGCACAATTTTCAGAGCAGTCCATTTCTGTGATGTAGGATGATCATAAAGATATTGCATATCTGCCATAGCTAATTGATATAGTGTGATTCCATGTCTCCAGTCTCCCTCTAGGATTCGATCAAGAACATCGCGCTTACTGCCTTTTTGTGTTGTAAAGAAGGTATAGAGTTCGCTGAGAGAGTCAAGGGTAGCATGAGGTGGATAGAGATCTTGCGAATAATCTGATGCAGAATCGTCGGCTTCGAGAAGATATGGCGCGGTATTAATTTGGTTACGTTCGTCGAGCCAGTCGAGGGCTAAGGTTAGCAGTGAAGGGCGCGAGAGGCGGGATAGAAGTTTGTGTACAGAGGGGTGCGTTGAAGGAACAAGTTGAGAGGGAGGAAGCGCAGAGGTAGTTGGTATAGATACTGCGGCCATGATCGACGAAAATAGAGTGAATACTAATCAAGCAGCAGAAATCTCAGAATTGGATGCCACCTTCATCATCGGTTCCGATAACTTCCAGGTATCTTTAAGATCACTGATGTTGCGATTTGGTTTTGTTTATCGTGTTGTATGTCGCGAAATCATCACGATCAGCTGATGCAGTGGAACTAGCGCCGGACCCTAAATTCAAGCCTGTACCTAGTAGTCAATCAACCCCGACCATCAACGTATGAATTATTAGCAAAATGCACACAATTCAACGGCTTTTCCCCTTCAAACAAGCTAATATCTCCTCTCATGATGAAATTGACTGCGCAATCATGAATTGGCCACAACAAACCTCCTCACAGCAGTCGGCATTCATGGGCTGAATTTATCGTAAAGTCTCAAGACTGCTAGGTAGTCCTAGAACGTCTATAGTAGAACTCCAGATGATTTTGCAACGACGTTCGAGGAAGTGGCTTCAAGCATCTTGTGAGAACAATACACTATTATGATAAAGTAACTATGTCGAGGTCTGTGACTAGCCAGGCTTTTCCATATTTGTATTTGAGATGAGCCCATAGACAGTACTAGGACCACCTCTTATTTGGGCTCCAGAGAAACTGCCAAAGACAAAATGATCCGAGTATGTGCAAAGCACTGGACAACACTTTTCCTTGTTTTTTTGACACGGCGACGACACTAGGGTTGTCGTATAAATCTCTCCCTATAAGCGCAAGTGTTCCAGTCAGTGTGTCGTGGCTATCTATTCTTATTTGGCAGCTCTAGAGTGCGAAGTCATTCGTGAAAACCAGATTTGGGGGGCCCCAAATGGACGTTGGTGTTATATATAAACCAGAGATGGCGGCAGCATGCGGAAATTAAATCAAGCTTTATCTATTGGAACTGGCTAGCTGCATAAAACTTGCATCCTCTATAGATTCTCGGAATATGGCACTTCCCAGATCATTGCTCGATGTCAAATCTGTCGTCTTTCCAAGATTCTGTAATGCCCTCTGCAAAAAACACCATTAAAAAGTTACCAGACATCACTGAATCGCTGTATGAAGTGCACCATCAGACGTTCGTCCCTAGATAGGCGGACAATTGCATATCTCGTTCCAATCCAATTATAAGAGATGACAGATTCTAGACCAATGTATGTTATAACATCAAAAAATTCCGTCATGAAAATTGAGCTTCAATGTGTTTGTGTGGTAGAACAACCAAGTCCTTGAACGAGCATCTCTTTTTACAAGTTGTAGATCAAACGCTTTCCCGCGAGTGACTTCAGCACCAGCTTCAAGTTACCCACAATAATGAATGAGAAGCTCCTTCCCTTTTGAAAATTCACGCCAGCGAGCTGTATACCCTTCAAGTTCCAACTTCCCACTCTCTTACTCCTTTTACTTTCAACGAAACTATCCCGACAACGTTCCAGTTACAATTTTCTACTTTATTTAGTTTCTATCACAAAGGTATCGACCCTTATTCAACCTTTGCAAGTTCCTAAGGAACTTTATTGATCCTTAGGGTTCGGTCTACGGCTTTAATTTGAGGAGTGGTCTCAAACGCAGTATTCTGACCTTCGAAGGTACAGCTTCCTGCTCAGTCTTCCTAAAGACCGACATACAGACCTCTAAACGTCTTTTGGTCCTTCGCTCTTTGTTTTCTCACAATTTGTAATCTTTTCTCATCACATTAAGTGAAAATCATCATATTACATCTTGTATCATTATTCATCACGCGCTTTTCTTTAATTACCATCCTCGATCTTCAAACCACTATTTTTACAGTTCGCGCTCATCTTCTACAAAATAATTCATATATTATGTTGAGCTGGATCTGCTAACTTCAAAGTGGGCCAATCTCACACGACCATGAGTCGACCATCTACAAGTCAAAAAGGTGAAGCAGATGCTGATGCAGCGGCCTCACTAAGAGAAAGTGGGGTTAAAACTGAAATAATTGATGATGCGTCATTGGTGAGCAAGGGAACAGATCTTGCTACAGCCCAGTATGAGTCGATCACGGTTGTAAGGAAAGAAAACGCCGTCAACGACAGCATTCTCTTCTTGGGAATAGTCGAAGGTATCGTGACAGGACATACGGCTATGTTTCCTGAGTTCAAGACATGGCAAGATCAAACAAGTATGTTTTTGCCTGACTAGAGTGATTGAACCCAACTAACGTGGCATACTCTCAGAGCAAATTCTCAATGGCATCAAGAGCCCTCGTGTGCTTGTCGGGGTTCTTGGATATACTGGTAGTGGCAAATCATCCCTAATCAATGCGCTCATTGATGAGGAAATGGTAGTCCCCGCGAATGCCATGCGCGCCAGCACGTCCGTGGTCACAGAGATTTCATGGAATGACTCTGATGATCCCGAAAAGGCCTTTCGCGCTGAAATAGAGTTCATCAGTGAAACAGAATGGAAGGAAGAAATGGATGTCTTGTTAGATGATCTAAAGAACGCCACTAAAGGAGAAGATGTTTCTATTAAATCTGGTAGCGAGGCAAGCACCGCTTTTGCCAAGATATCTGCAGTCTGGCCCGGCGTCACTCTTTCCAAACTTAAAGGTATGACTTCGCAGGAACTTTTTGACCAAGTCGATGGCGTTTCTAATATATTGGATTGCCATTTGGAAATCGCAAAGCCCAAAGCCAAGCCCTTTTCACGAGAGATCAACAAGTACATCGATTCAAATAACAAACAAAAATCCTCGAATGAGATATCCTACTGGCCTTTGGTACGTTGTGTTCGCATATACACAAAAGCTGAGATCCTTCGACATGGGCTCGTATTAGTCGATCTGCTTGGCCTAGGAGACTCTAACACGGGTCGAACGCAGGTCGCGGAGAATTATTCCAAAAGACTTACTTACGTATGGATCGTGGCTGATATTGTTCGTGCAATCGATGATCAGGTCGCCAAGGATCTAATGGGGAAATCCTTCAAAAGACAACTACTCATGGACGGTAAGTACGATGATAAATATGTTACCTTCATCATGACGAAGACCGATATTATCAATAGCGAAGAGGTTATAGAGTCATTGCAGCTCCGTGAGAAGAATTTGAAGGATATTCTGGGCCGAGAAGCAGATATTTTGAAGGACATACAAGATGGCCAGCAAGCGTTGGCTCGAAAATCCGATAAACTCAAAAGAATCAAACGGGCAATGAAGTTACTCTCGAGTAATGCTGAATCGACAAAAGCTGACAATTCTGCACCACGCAAGCGCAAAGATTCCAAGGAAGACAGGAGAGGAGATGTAAATCAACCATCGGGTGACTCAAAGTCCTTAGACATGGACGTACCCAGTAAAAGACTCTTGACTAAGAAGAAAGCCCATAATCTCAAGGCCGTTAAGATGCTTGGAAAGAAGCTCACTGGTTTAAAGCTTATACTCAAGTCGATTAGGAACGATATTAAAGCTGCTTGTACACAAGCTCGTAGTAGGTACACTCAAGAGCATCTTAGGATGGATTTCGAGAATGGGCTGCGAGAGTTAAAACAGGATATGTCTGATGATGCCAATGGTGAGAGGCAGCTTGGAAATGAGGATGAAGCAGAAAGTAAACATCTGGTGTACCAGCGTACGTATTCCAATTCCAATACTCGCAATGATCGTTTGAAACTAATGCAAGTTTGCCATACAGAAGGTCTCACTGAACAACTCCAAATCTTTTGTGTATCCTCTAAAGGGTACCAGAGACTTTGTGGGCGCTTCAAGCGAGACCCAATGCCAAACGGCTTTGGAACCATCAAAGATACATGTATTCCCAAACTACAAGGGTATGCAGCAGCATCTACTCTGACAGTCCGCGGAAAGATAGCCGACTCCTTCTTAACCGAGTTCAATCTCCTCAAGTTAAGTATGAAATCATGGGCTGAAAACGATTCGCCTAACTCTTTGTCCGCGTCTCAAACAGACAAACTCAATGAAATGTTGGAGGAAAAGTTAGAAACTCTTCACAAAGTATGGCCGGTTCCAATATTGGTTTTAGTATCTAATTTAGTGCAGACCTTCAGTCATGCTTTGACTGTGGCAATATCACGTATCCGGGAGATCATCATGACCGACATCCTCCCAGCTTTGCGAAGCTGCATTCGCGCGAGTACAGAAAAAGCCGAGGAGGCTTGTAAGAAACTCATGAACGCAGACACTTCTTATCAGACATGGAAAGCTATCTGCCGTAGATTTGGCAAATTTAATAATAAGAAGAACGCCACGTATGACTGGACCAGTGTATTTTTAGAACCGTTCTGGGGGCAACTCGCGCAGCCTTGGGATAAAGTATTCAACTCACAAATGCAGAGTGTACATGAAAGGTATGCTGGAACCTTGGTCAGAGTAATTAGAGTGTTTTCAACCGACATAAGACCCCTCCTCCAAAGCATGTCAGAAGCCTCCGCTTCTAAATCACCAATCGATTCCTTGGCTAAGATACCTTACCTGGAGAAGAGGACTAGGACTGCAGTATCTGGTTCTTTGAGCTCGGCTCAACGTCAAGCACAAGAAATTCATCGACTAATTGAGCCACGGATTCAGCATCATATGCGCCCTGGATATGAAAAGTGTATCCAGGAATCCAGTAAGCATTGGTCGATCCCCGGAACCATTGCATAGCCACTAATAAATGAATTTTCTAGGCACAGGAGCTCTGAGCCGGATGAAAGAGCACCTCCTCAACCACATTAAGAAAAGCAATGAAGTCATGTATCGCGATTCGTCAAATTTGCTCAATGCCAGATTGAATAAAATGACAACTAACCTTGAGGAGTTATTGAAAGAGGCGCATTCTGACACATCCCATTACCTCAGAGAAGAAATCAGAAATATGATCATGTGGGCAGTCGCGAAGGACGATGAGACCCGAGAGAATGTCAGGAAGACTATACGCAAAGAGCTAACTATACAGTTGGATACCTTGGAAGTGTCATTGGTTATAGGCGCTTCTAAGCCCGCGGATCGCTTTCTCTCGGTGAAGACAGAGACAAAGTCAGATGACGACAGCAGTGAGGACAACGACGAGGATGATGATTTTAGTGATGATAGTGACAGCAGTGACAACAGTGATGTCGGCGATAACAGCGATGGTAGTGAAGAAGCTGAAAGTACTAGTGACGGCATGGAAGACTCGTGATTTAACATCGTGGCCTTGCCATTGAAATTGTGCACCATCAGAGTTGGATCATTGATTTAAGGAGATGAACACGTCTGGAAGCTTCTTTCTCGCATTTCTTGACATTTCGTTGCATTTCAAAGGCCGTAGAATCCATATTCTGAAATTCATGGCGTTGAATTTATTTCCATTATTTCATTTTTTATTCATCATGGAAATCTTTGTTGGGCAGCTGGAACAACGTCTTATGTGGAGACGAGCAGATAGGAGCATCAAGCTGAGTTATTATTGCCTACTTTCTACTTTCTATATTTTAAATTTTAGCAATAATGAATCCAAATGCCATTTACAACCTGACGATTTACCTCCGCTTTGGATGACAAAATTTACCAACATGAATTTTGACCAAAATAGATCTCATCATCACCCACCTCAAGATCTAGACCCACTACACAGATAACTCCGGAGCTTTAGCTACGGCCTCTCAGACCTCTTTACATGAAGATGTAACCTCTCTGAGCTTGAGAGCGTCTGAAATGGCAGCGCTGCTTGATAGTGAATAGGATATCTCGATATATCTGGGCCAAGAAAATGCACTTCTTGGGCAAAGATTCACAATATTGATCAAAGCAGCATCTTCAAATTCTCTAGGTGTAATAAACTCGGCATGAAATTATTCTTTACCCCGATATAGGAATGCAAGAGATAATGTAATTGGATGGAGATATCTTGGGAATATCCACAAAAGCTCCGATTCTTTCAAACCCCGAGGATATTTTAAGGCATCAACATGTGGGAAGTAGGCTGTGGTAGGTCTGTTATGTGTACTATCTCAGACTATGTAGGAGAAGAACATCAAAGAGGCGAGGCGAGGCGAGTCGAGAGAGGCTCGACCGGTACCAATAATAAAGAGAGGCGAGAGGGATTCAAAGAAACGGTCAACCTAAAATGGACTCGTCATAATTTCAAGCCTACTATTGCCAATTTACTGCTCAATACTCGTAGATGGAATGAACGATAACTTGATCTTGTGAAGTTTTGTGAATGGAATTATGAAATTACAATGAAACAAGAATCAATTGCCTTACCCAATCACCAATCAAGTATGTACTTTGATACTTTTGAAGAGAGAAAGAGAGAAGAAGAGAAAGAGGTGAATACATACGGAGTAGGTAGAATAATAATCACGCCTTATGTAGTACCAATACAACAAGTGTGTGTGTAAAACCCCCCACCAATACATCTTCCCAAGACCCTCAACTTGTATTGAATCTGGACAATATTTCCCATGACAGAGGTCAGTTAATCTGATAGAGGATAAAGTTCTATACATACCTCATGAAAACCATTTTCCGTGGTTACTCTCTTGCTATATATCATCTTGCTGAATAATAGCAGCAGATATTTTATTACTCTTTACTCTTTGAAATTTGTCATCAATCAATCAATCTAGAGTGGGGCAATAAGTCTAAACATCTCGAAAACCCACCAAAGCCCACAATCCACAATCCACAATCCGTAATCACTCCGGAATTTGTCTCTTCCACTTAACAACTCGACAACTCAATCCCCAATCCTCAATCCTCAATTCTTCTCCCCAGATCATACTAACCGAAGGGATTTATCATACATTTCGTTTCCAAGGGAGTCATATACACGACTATTCACTTCGAATCCGCGGATCTACGAGATAATCAATTCAACTTAGTCCCTTTTTTAACAAAATCGGGCGCAATTCGGAGAACAAAGAAGAGAATTCGAATAACTTTTTCATCACCTCCCACCTTACAACCTTTCCAAAACCTTCCTTCGAATGATTTCATCTGCAACATCAATATCATAGAGACGAAAAGCCTACGAAAGTCACTCCATATCCTCGAAGAATACATACTTCAAGATGGCATACAATGGTCGGCGGGGTCCGAATGTGTCGGAATACATCGCGAATCTCAACGCAATCCCAACACCACAAGATTTACACAATTCCAATCAGGACACATACAATGTAGACGATGAATTGGCTATATTTACAAACACCGAATTCTACGACATCGACTCAGTCTTGCAGGCACCAAACTTTGATGGAGTTGGAGCACAATCCACTGCGGATAGTGTTGATTTGGATTTAAAGGACATAGATTTCAGTCTTCCAGGTTAGAGATACCCCCATGTCTCCACTGTTTTGCTGTTGAATCTCTGTACTTCTATCATATCGGCTCTCTCTCCTTTCTCTTTGTGTTTCCTTTACACGGTATCTTTGGAACAGTATGTTTCCTACCTATCTTGTGGACGAAGACTAGACACACTTTCTAAGCACAAGTGTGTACATCATGTCAAGATAATCGGGATAGGACCCTTTCACATGGATTGCTGTGATCAATTCTCTATTGGAGAAGTTTCACTTGCCAGCTTTCGGCCAATACCTTTACCTTCACATATCCACGTGCACCTAGATTGCATAGGATGAGTATAGTTCTTATCCTCTTGCATTACTTTTCTGCAACGTTCCTCGAACCTTTCCTGCCTTCCTTCTTACATGCTTTGTAACCATTTCATTGTGCTGCTTGGTAAGCGCACACAATTACCGAGTAATGGCGACATATCACGTGTATTCATACAACAATGACTAGGGTGGTCAACAATTTCTCCACTATTTTGTCTTCCCAAAAGTCATTAGTGTATATCCGGTCTAATCCTCGTCTCTTACCCGTTTGCCGTCGCTTGTTGCAGTCTACCTGCAGATCTATAATATAATTCCACATTTATTTCCCTTCTCAAGCATCTTCTTCAAAAAAGCAGGCAAAGCTAACATCATGATGCTCCATTCAGGTGATTTCAATTTCTCAGACTTCAACACCTTCACCAACAACCACCCTACCAATTTCGGTAACCACGATGGCATGCCTTCGGTAATTCATCCAATTCAAACCAACCATCAAATCTATAATCCTCCTCCCTCATCCGCCGGCTCTCCTACATCTGCCCTTGTCTCCCCTCAAGTTGGAGAAAAGCGCAAAGCTGAGTCTTTATCCGATGGACGATCTCCCGACTTTGAAGATGCATCACGTATGGCTGCGGAAGAAGACAAACGTCGAAGAAATACGGCCGCTTCAGCTCGCTTCCGAGTTAAGAAGAAGCAACGCGAGCAAGCTCTTGAACAATCAGCGAAAGCTATGAGCGATAAAGTTGCAGCTTTGGAAGGACGCATCAACCAGTTAGAAACTGAGAACAAATGGCTGAAGAATTTGATCACGGAGAAGAATGAGAGTAAGGAGGACATTGCTGCATTATGGAAAAAGTACAACAAGGATGCTGGTGACAGGAAAGGCGCTGAACGCAAAGATGGTGTGGGCACAGAAGCTTAAATTGTCTTCTAAAGATGATTTTCTAGTTCATTTGTGCTCATACGTTTCTTATTTGGTCTTGCGTTTTGCGTTTGCGCCAGTTTGCGCTTGATTGAATTTGCGCCATGGTTGTTTCTGGGAGGTAATTTTCACACATATCACAGTTTGGAATTGGTATATATTTGAATGTGTTGGCGGAAGACGATAGTACGACGGCATGTGGTCGATGATGGATGATTGAATGAAAGCATAACTGGAGTTCCGGATAATGAAATTCCTCCTGTTCTCATCTCTCAAGTCTACTGGTAGATTTACAGCTGAGATTCACAACCACTGCTACGGCATGGCGTGTAACTCGGCTTACTAGACAGTTAGCTCATCTAAACAAAATGAAACTAAACAAACATACAACAACTTACCTACCTGATTCGTACAAACACATTATTGTGAGATCACAATTCATATTTAGTCTTACATGCATTTGAGCACGCCATTACAGTGACAGCTTTAATCCACCGCATCTAACCATAGCTGTAAAAAATGGTGATCCGAACCCCCAAATTCCCCGTTGAATAGAAAAACATCATAACCCCTCCAAATTGCGTGCGTGGGAATTCAAGACTCCCCTCCAAAATACCACCCGCTCCGGCATTTCTGATCAATCAAAAAATCTTCGCGTACCGGTTAGGAGATGACGTTTTTGATGGGGGATTAGCCGGTATGGAGTTGTGGATTGCCATGGGGAAATGAAAATTATCCGATTATTGCGAGGGGCTCCGGCTAATTTTTTGCCGGTGATGTGTGGGAACCGGTGATATGACTGATGAGTTTATTTTGACTACGGTGGTTGTTTTTGGGTAAAAACTTTTGTATGCACTTGAAGAGAGGCTTTTAGTTTTGTTGGGGGCCACGAAGTAATTGTTCTATTATGGTTTGAAGGACAAACGAACTGCTGTTGTATCAATTATGAATTGCCGGCTGACAACCGGTGCAGCTGACGGTAAGGAAAATGATGTTATGAACGTTGGTATTCGGGTTGATCTTGTCATTTTCATGTGTTGAGTAGGTGGAGTGAATTCTAGAGACTTTTTATGATGTTTGCTTGGGTGTTGAATTGGGAAGTTCTGGACGTTGGAGTGTGGTGAAAACAAAGTGCGATGGATGATGGGATGGGAAGAATCGGGATGAGAGATTCGCGCACCGCATGTGAAGATACCGGTAAAAGCCTTGGGTTCTCCTCTGGATAGGAAAATTGGGATTATAACGCATCGTGGAAAGGCGATTCACACGGAAACCTCTCGGGTGTTTATGGTCGTCGAATGCAATCCTCCACGAATGAGCGCCAAAACCTAGAGAAATGAATTGAAAACAAAAGCTACACTCTTTGTATTGAAGTTATATTTGGCGCGGGATGGAACTTGGTAATGGGTATGACGGATGCCGCTCATCGTTGACCTCCTCGGCTTGTGTGTTTGCTCCCAACGATGCAAGCGGAAATGCATTTCGAAGGCTACGGATAGGACAAAAATGTTCTAGTCAGGACAGTATCATGAACGAGGGTTGATGAAGGGAAATAAGAAATGAAAGCGGCAACAAAGTTGAAGAATCAATGTCACCAAGCCAATTGCAAAGGGTTTCCCGATTCACCGCAGGCGTTCCTGCACCAGTTCCAGCTCAACCGCCTCGAAGGTGGAATATTCTGGTCTTCGACGTCACTCTGATAACATAACTGTAAAATTCTCAAGGCCAAAGCGACAGGTAGCTAAGGAAAGCATGGGCACCGAAATTGTCATGTATATTTCACTTGCACATTTGTCTGGACAGAAACTTTTTATTGATATTTATAAAGTGAATCAGTACGTCAATATCATCCCGTGACAATACTTATGAGAAAGCTAGAATAGTTCAATAGGCAGTCTCATATTGTCTTTTTTACCCGTCGCCTTGAAACAGACGGCGGTGGTAACTTAGTGCAGATCAAAAATCAAAACGACTCCTAATTTTCAGATATAGCAAGAGTAATGTTTAGTCCTCGTACACAGCTCCCATAGAATCCTCTTCACAGCATACCCTTTTCTCGTCGGTGTGATAATTCCGAGATCCGAGGTCTTCCCCCGGAAACAATCAACCGATCACGATAATGAAAGTGAATACGGCAAAATCTTACACCTCGAAAAATTTGAAACAGTCCGAACAAAGACTTTGCCCAGCTCCATAGAAATCAAGCCGACCACGTTTCAAATTCATCGACCACAAGAAGAAGATCCTCCCCAGCTCTCCAGCTCCCCAGCCCCATTGATCTCAACTTCATTGAGCTTCAGTTTCCTCACTCTCGCCACGTCGAAGGCTGCAATCTTGATCCTTACCAAGATAGACACAATTCATGCAAGCACCTTTGAAGTGCTTTCCAGCGGGGATGGTGGCGCCAATAATGACACAGCCTGCAAAGGGTACAGAGCCATCCTGCATGTGGTCAGCGCAATGCGTGTAAGCCATTTCTTGCTCCATTTCGGTACCAGCAGCCTGACCTGCACAAGCACGCCAGTGCTCAACATTGGTGTCAGCGATCTCACCATTTTGATTGATGTATTCCTGTACTGGGATGATGAGTTGCTCAATGCTGAGGCTGCGCAATTGGCTGTGGATAGGATCAGGAAGGAACGGAATATTCTCGACAGCATGCGAACAGAATTTATCCGTGATATTTGAAGGCCTAAGTCCTGAAGATGTTGGCCCGGAAGTTCGAGGCTTCTTTGGCGAATTTCGAGGGTGGACAACTGATTGGTCATCGGAACCATCGACGGACTCAATCATTTCGTCGTCATCAATCTCGTAGTGAGAATCCTGAGCCGATTCTAGTGTTTGATGACTACGCTTGATGCCGGAGGGAGTCACTCCAAGGTTTTCAGATGTATCAGTTGTCACACCACTGGAAGTTTTACGAGCGGCAAGTTCCCTCTTGCGGCGCTCGTTCTTGATCTGCATGTTATCAAACTTGGTCTTCCACCTGATACTCTGGCGTTCATGATTTATCTCTGTAGTTTCGATAATACCATGCAAAGGTCCCTTGCTACGCCTCTCTAGTGCAAACTTCAAACCATCCTCGCGACCTGTATTGTACTCATGGAAAAGATGTGGCTTCAAGTAATCTTTGAAGAGGCCTTCGCGCATCAATCGATCAATTCACGCCATTCTATCTAGAAAAGGCATCTTGGAGACCGTTTTTACGAAGTCTTCTGCCGGCTCGACATTGGCAAAAGCCGCCGTTTTGGGTTCCAATCTACTTGGAAGTGTGCGATCAAAGCGGTTTCTTGGAATGCTCGGTTGTGAGTCATTACCCTGAGCCTGTGGAGAGTTTGCCTGTGGACTAATCTGAACTCGAGGTGGCCCCTGTTGAGTTACACGTTGGCTCTGTGGTGCGGATGGAGTACTTGATTGACCAGATTGTCGGCCTGGCTGTCTTAGCTGTTTTTCTCTCTGTGTGGGCTGCTGTGGTGTCATAGCTGGTGGAGCAGCTGTAACAAGTTGCAATGGATGTCTCGCAATTTCCATCAGTTTGGCGCTGCCGCTCGTAATGGCCGCCTGTGTATATTGTGGGGTTGGCTGCTGAAAGGTATTTTGGTGTGAGCGTTCGGGATATGCGACCATCGTGTGAGGCCCGAAACCAGGCTGTCTGCCATGAAATTCAGGGACAGTTGCAGGGCGTGCACTTAGCTGCTGTACAACACAATCAGGCTGGCTTGCAGCTTGATTCTGACTCATTTGCCAAGGCTCAGTACGGACACCAGTAGACGGTGGGTCGGTAGTGTGGAGCTCTTGAGCTGGAACGGGGGAAGTCTCGCCGAGTCTGCGGCTACCTATACCTCCCAGTGTGCCCTCAGTTAATGCACCGCCTTGTTGATGTGCGCGTGATGCATCGATGGAAGTCGTTTGAAATTGTGCAGCTTGCTCCGAAAACTGGCTTTGAATCTGTACTCCTTGTTGTGACTCCCTGGTATCTCGAATTGGAACAGATGGTGGATCGCTGTGTCTACGTCTATCTGAACGTATCGGCGAGCGTGTACTCGATACATCACTCTGTTGACGTGCATTTGGTAAAGTATTTTGATTCGGGCAATTAATTTGCGATACTTGTTGGAGTCGCGCTCCTTGGATAGTTCCAGGATCTTGACACAAGTTGTCACCTAATGTACCGGAAGAAGCATTTTGAGTGTCATTGGATTGTTGTGCCAACGGAACATCGCTGTCAGTAGCTGGGCCTGTTGATGGGCCATCGCATTGCCAGTTACCGGGATATGCGAAAGGAACATTTTCCAGCGTTGCTGTGGGCAAAGAGTTCAAAGGTAACTGTATGCCAAGACCAGTAGCAGTGTATGAGTCCCCTTGTTCCGATACCCATTTAACTGCAGGTGGCGCGCTCAGTGGACGGTTAGGGTGAGCTGTTGTTGTTCCATTGGAGAATCCAGCTTGATATTGTTCACCCTGAGGCATTGACTCTTGTTGTGAAACTTCAACGTTTTGGGTGCTGCTAGCAAACTGAGTGGGCGTGCCAAAGGGAGAATTTTCAGCCTGAGCCGACGATTGTAAATCTGCAGGAGTATCACTGCTAACAGATAAATTATTGTTTGTCTGATATCTTGATGGAACTGGTGTTCCGAAACCAGCAGCTGTGGCATCCACATTACATTCGTCTAAGAATTCGCCTATTAACGTATCCTGCTGCGGGACAGAATAACTACCATTACTGAAAGCGTTCTGGAGGCTCGGGTTGTAGAGAATCTCGTCAGGAGTTGAATAGATCCCAAGGCCCGTCATGTTTGGGAGTCCTCCATTTCCCCGTGTATCAAAGTTGTTTACATTTGAGCTGTGCTGACGAGGCGATAGTGGCATTTGAGGTAGAAATGCAGAAGCATGTGTATTCTGGCTAGAATCCGAGGTCGAGTACCAGCCTTGGGATGAACCTTCTACATGCTGGCTGTTTTCATAGGGCCACTCTGCTTGAAACTTAGTTGGGTACGGACTCGAAGAGGTCGTGTCGGTGCTCGCGGTGACTTTTACTCCTGCTACAAGACACAGTTAGCAACTAGAAGTCCCGATGAGAAGAGAGCAAGCTAAAGAAATATCAACAGACTCGGAAACGTACAATTTACGTCATTGCTAGTCGAAACAGCAATTGGGTGAGAGACTTGCTGGTTGGTATACCAAGAGAGGTCATCTTCTCCGTTGTGGTTGTAAGACATCTTGCTGATGGTTTCGTGGAGTTCAGTGGTGATTTTCACAATGCTCTTGATATGAATAGAAGGGGGGGAGCTTTCATAATATGATGCGTCAATCTTAATCAGGTAAGTGGTGATAAATATTTCTCAAGAGTCAAGAGTCGACTGCTTTTTCAAGGTAGTTTGATGATGGGAAGGAAAGAGTTAGAATTGTTTCACAAGAATTGTTTCAAGGTCTGGATATCTCTGAAAAGATTCCTTTGAGTCGAGTCGAGTTGAGAGAACTGGCCTAGTTGCTATCTTAGATGGAAATACTGCTGTAATTGCTTAGCGCTTGCTTAGCGAGGTTAACATTACGGTAGCTTGGTAGACGGAAACGAGACATTCAACTTCAATCCGTGAATTATCTGCCAAGAATAGATCACCCAAACATAAGTCATTTCTCTCTGGCAAGATAATTGGAGGAACTCTAAAGGTAAAGTTCAATTGTTTTTCACATTGTGAATAGAAAGACTTGTACAGGATGTTCGGTGTATCTTACAAGGTTTTAGTAGGCCAATTTCTTGCTGTTCATAGAGATTGATCAATTCAAAGGTTTCTTTATAGACATGATGACCACACAGGCATATAGTACAGGACATCAGAAGATAATGCACATGGCAAGAGAAGAAGATTTCTTTATGATGTGCCTCTTTTATACATACAACCTACTAACTGTCCTACACTTACGAACCATTCAACACACTAATTCTGAAGGGAATCTTGATGAAGTCAGCCAGTCTGTATGCTGTTCATCAAGTGTTCGCTTACTGCAGAATGTAAGGATATTTTGAAAGTCCATTCAAGAGGTGTAAGGAGATGAAGTGAACCAGATAATTATCAATGCAAAGAAGCTGTATGAGAGCATCTTGGATCCATTTTCAAATCTTAGATAGTTTTGCAGGTTGAGTACTAATTCTTCCATTATTTGAACAGTCAAGGCACGTATAATAGTAAGTATGAAAAAGAGTTTAGTCAATCATCAGAACGAGATAAAAAATAAAAATAAATTGTTCTCGAAGATGTTTTTATAGACATGGGAAATCAAGGAATTGGGGCGTTATTCAAGTTGAAGCAAAGTAGCAATTTTGTTTGGGTCGTAAAACGGCCAAGGGACAAAACATTGACTGCGCATAATCACACTGTAAGGCGAGTCTTTACAATAGCTTCTCATGCCATCAAGTATGTGGGGAGTAAGAGAAACCCTGAATCAGGCTGATTCTGACGATTCATCCGGCTATCGTTTCTTCTTCTGTACTCAATATCTTTGTTATCGTTTGATCTCCACTGCAAGCGCGGCACGAATCATTCGAAGTTTTCATGATCTTCACTCCCGCTTTTTAAATGTCTGTTACCAGCAGTCAGAGTATCATATCAATCACAAGTACCTACTTCTAAGCCCAAATTTCGAGTCTCGTGACTTGTGACTTGTGATTGTGTTGAGTAAGCATCAGCAAAAAAGCCACTGTCGAAATGAAGCTAACGGATACTTGCTGGCCGGGCTTTCTTTATGAGGTGCCATAACGTTCCAGGCTGAAAGTCGGGTTATTCAGCTTATCGTGCACTTGCATCCGAATCAAAATCTATGCTGTGTCTTCGAAAGTGTGGCATTTCACGGAACGTATTGTTCCATTGTTTCAAATATACAATTTTCAGCCTTATCTTGAGAAAGCTATTGATCATCTACGCATGTCATTAAATATCCGACAGCCACATGGTCTTGTGCTCTTCATATGACATTGGAATTGCCGGTGGGTGTCAGTGATCATGAGAATTGCGCCTTGGAAACCACTGAGAACGCCTTGTCCTACTCGAGGTCGAGGATATCGGAATCTTCTGCATGATATATATCCATTTAATAGGTAATCGGACCGTCGCCCTACTCATGTCAAAAATGTGACGAGCAGAAGAATGATGTGGTGAGATTCGATGTGACTGTTGGCAAGTGACACGGTTTCTGGTTGAAGCACTTCAGCCTAAGAATATTCTAGGCTTTGCCTAAGGTTCCCAAAAGCCTTGATCTATAATCTCTTAATATCAGAGTTGAGAGCGCGATCGAGTGGATGGATGAGTGAGTGAGTGAGTGTAGCATCTCACATCAGTGATGGTGGCATTTAGATATGTATGAAAGTGAGGGCATCAGAAAAGAAAGAAAGTGGCAACACGTGATCACATGATTAACATTTGGCATCAAAGACTTGGCCAATCATCAATCTTAAAACCAATCACAAGCGCTATCTTACGCGTTAACCGCTATCTGGCTTCTACTCTAGTCTGATCCATAATTGTTTCGGGGAACGATAACTACTAGGTAATGCTTTGAACTTGACTGACTTGTGCGGCACTAGCAAAATAAGCTCATGACTGAGATAAGACAACACTTCGCAATCATGTCGAACTTTGTTTCTTTATTATTCCATACCGTCTTCTCCAAGGTAAAATTTCAAGCTTGTGAATTACACTCATATCACTTTCGAAGTGTTTCAACAATATTAGACCAAAGAACTCCAGAGCCCTACTCTTGTCACATAATTTCAAGAGTTTATGGCACTTTGAAGTAACTAGCGGTCTCGTCTTAGTCATTGTTTGTCCGTTCCATACGGTCAAGGGAATAAATCGTCTAGAGAAGTACAAGTTCGATGGGTATGCAAATTATTTTGGTATGAGGTAAACATTCCTACCATCTGCTGATACAATCAATCTAGGTTTACAGTCGTTCAACATGAGTGGAAGAAGCTTAGGCCGTCTTTGCTGGGTCTTTGTGCTCTGGATCTTACATGGTGTTAGCTCTTCTGCCGTCACAAACACTGGCAATCGTGGAGCAGTGGCGAGTGAAAGCAAGATATGCAGTGAGGTTGGAGCGGAACTCATAGAGAGAGGTGTAAGTGACTTCCCTTATTGATAATTGATCCGAGACTTATCACGTGGGTGGTATAGGGGAATGCCGCAGATGCTATGGTTGGCACCACTCTATGCGTTGGTGTCATCGGTAAGGCAGTTTCTTATTTTTCAGAATCGTCCCCCAGTATTACGCTTACAAATTCTCTTAAGGAATGTATCATAGTGGTATAGGTGGAGGGGGTTTTATGTTAGTACGTAGCTCAGAAGGGGAGTACGAAACCATAGGTAAGATCCACGGAAGGTTCCCTTTGTTTTCACCTAGCTTACACTTCTGCAGACTATAGAGAGACAGCTCCAGCTGCTGCATATCGAGATATGTTTATAAATGATCGCAGTATAGCCGTGGTCGGTGGAGATGCAGTTGCTGTTCCAGGTGACCTTCGAGGACTTGAATATCTTCATAATAAATATGGGGTAAGCACTTTTTCATTTTGAGATTATGACGCTTAACTGATGCTGATATTCTCCAGCAACTACCTTGGCAAATCGTTTGCAATCCAGCTGTACATATTGCTAGAAATGGGTTTCCTGGTATGTAGCTTTCACAATTTTTTAAGTACGTCACTAATCTGGACTAGTGACGGAAGATACAGTTTACTACATGCAAGCAGTTAAGAATCAAGTCGGTTGGAATTTTCTTGAAGAGGATCCAAACTGGGCTATGGACTTCGCTCCAAATGGTACACTCCTTGAATTGGGTGATATCATGAAAAGAGAGCGATATGCCAATACGCTAGAGACGATTGCCAACAAAGGAGCTTCGGCATTCTACGAAGGGGAAATTGCAGAAGCAACCATTGCAACTATAAAGGCCACAAATGGAACCATGACTTTGGCCGATCTCAAAGATTACGAAATCAAGATTCGTAACCCCATCAACATCACTTATCGTGGCTACACTATCCATTCAACTGGCACTCCCTCCGGTGGTTCCATAGCCCTGAGCATTCTCAAGACTATTGAAGGATATGACATGTATACAGAATCCGAATTATCTCTGAATACCCATCGACTCGATGAAGCCATGCGTTTTTCATATGCCGCTCATTCCGAGCTAGGAGATCCGTCATTCTTTGACGAGATGGCTAGATTCGAAGAAGGAATCGTTTCAGCTGAGACTGCAGACTCTAATAGACGAAAGATTTTAGACGATAAGACACAAGACGTTGGAAAATACAATCCAGAAAGGTGGGATATCATGGAAAATCATGGGACATCGCATATGGTTGCTACCGACGCTTCTGGCCTTTCAATAACCTCAACATCAACCGTCAATTTACTTTTCGGCTCTGCCGTTATGGTTCCTGAGACTGGTATGCTATCCTGAACAATTCTTCTCTTGTGTTCAATTTATGACTTGCAGAACTAATCCGACTCTCTTCACCGACGTTTCGAAACATATTGAATCAATAATATTGCTAACAATCTCGCAGGGGTAATTCTCAATAACGAAATGGACGATTTCTCCATCCCTGGCGTTCCCAATTTCTTTGGCTTCGTCCCTTCACCCATGAACTATGTTCGTCCTGGGTAAGTCCAAGCCTCCCTTTGTGTGCAGATCTACCGTTCATTGACTATAACACCAGTGCCCGCCCCATGAGTTCCATCTCCCCCATTCACATATCCCACCCCAACGGCTCCCACTTCCTTTCCATCGGCGCTGCCGGTGGATCACGAATCCCCACGTCAACAATCCAGGCCATTATCAACATAATCGATCACGGCATGTCTCTCGAAGAAGCACTAAAACAACCTAGAATGCACGATCAATTACTACCCGAAAAAACAACAGTAGAGCCGGGGTTTGATGAAGAATTACAGGAATCTTTGAGGGAAAGAGGACACAAAGTTGAGCGAGCAAGTGGGAGAGAGAGTGCTGTACAGGGTGTGAGAGTTTGGGGTGATCTCTCGATTGAGGGAGAAGGGTTGACTGGAGAAGGATGGTTGGAGGCTATTGGAGAGCCGAGACAGAAGGCGAGTGGGGGAGTTGGTGTGTGAGTGTCTTGAAGAAGTTGAGTTGGTGGAGGCGGATGGAGGAAGCTGCGCTCCACGCGGTTAAATTGCACGAACCCCCTCTTTTACAACCGCTAACCTTGGTTGAGCTTCATCATATGAAGCTCATGATCTAGAACGAAGATCATTAGAAGTTCTTTTCTTTACAGGGGCGCTGATAGAATCTTGGATGAGGTATATGGAGAGATTATGGATATAGGTAACAGAGCTGGTATTATTCAGATCAACCTCTAGATTTGCCTAGAAAGACAGACGGTCTCGCATCGATACCGCATCAACGAAACCATAGAACAGATACAATCAGTCATTTATTTATCTTAGACGAGAGAGCTGTTGATCTGGTGTCATTATTTTCCTATATATGAAGTCTACAATGTTGCAGTATCGTCTGAACTATAACGTGAACAGTTTCTTATATATTTTGGTATTTGCTATATATTTATTTGCATAAGTATTCCATCAATTCCCGACCACCAATGAGTCATAACATGGAATAATATAAATGAAATTCAATCTAGGATTTCTATTGGGTTCTCCTAATCCCCTCCCATTGTCTCCTCAACGTCACTAACTCTTCCATACCTACAATCCACTTCTTCGCAAACTCCGCTTCTGTAAATCTTTGGGCCGATTTCCTCGCTCTCAATCTCATTGCTATCTTATCTTCTCGTGGGAGCGCTAGTGCGCTCTCGAAACCTTCAGCAAATTGTTCCGCCGTTGATGCATGAAAGCCTACATTCAGGGATTAGTTATGCTCTAAACAAGCGAGATGGAAAGGGGTAAGAAGAAAGAGGTAAAAACATACCTGTTGGCAAACCATCAATCTTTGTAACAATATCTCTCTTTGGACCACCACTGTCATGAACAACACTAATCAATCCTGCCGCCTGGTACTCCACAACTCCGATTCCAAAATGCTCATTCCACATCCCGTTGACTCCAACACTGGCTTTGCCTAGCCATTTCAGAATATCCGGCCAAGGCGCATCCAAATGGAATTCAACATCGTCTTTGACCTGTAGTTCATTTGCTAGAAGGCGCAATTGATATACGCGCTTTGAATCAGAGTCATCGCGAACACTACCGATAAGAATAAGTTTTGCGCCTTTAGTTGCGGGGGATTTAGTGGCTTTGAACGCCGCGAAAGCGGTTAAAATGAGTGTATGATTTTTTTCTGGGCGGAATTGCGCGATATAAAGAAGAGCTGCTTGACGTATTGCTTCGGATTCGGGGGTAACAGAGATCTTCTCCTCGAGTTCTTCGACGGCCACGGGAGGGAAAACTGCTGTTGCGATGGGTTTCTTTAATTCGCGTCGCCATTCTCCCCATAATGATGTTATATGATCAAGTGTCCAATTAGAATTTGTGAGAACTACATCGATTGATGCTCCAACCCAGGTATAAAATTTCGCAAATATCTTCCAATAAAGCTTCTTTGCCTCTCCTCTCAATCCTGTTCCCTTTCCGGCATTCACACCTTGCTTCCCAGTGGCAGATGTAGGATCTAAAGAGCCCAGCATATCTGTCGAAATGGTTGGATAATGTACGTATGCTCCAGTCGGTACTTCGGGGAACAAAATCTTGCAGAATCCAAGCGCAAAAGCATAGCCCATTGTATCCACAAAGATATCGGGGACAACCAAAGAGAATGCATCCCATGCAAGTATGAGAGATCCAATTGATTGACCTAGTAGTGTGAAATGGGGCCATGTAGAAGCTAAAACCCAATGTCTAGTTGTGAGGTATAAGAAGGTAATCGTTGGTGGATGGAGTTGAATATTGAAACGATCCTATCAGCTTTAATCAGTCGGCGCATTCTGTAAGAAAAGTAGCCATTCCAAACCTTCACTCTAGCAATGATTTGCGACTTATCCACATCATGATCTCCAGTATAGACAATACATTTCGCATTGGGCCATCGTTTTTGGGTTTCTAAAACTGCAGCCCATAAAACACGTTCACCACCACCTCCAGCATTACTAAGTTAATGTTAGCCAAGTCAATATGAATTCAAGCAAGAGAGTATCTTCATACCAGAAGGGGTGAAAGAATCCAACGATGCCATTCCATTCCTTATCCTCTTTCCCTCTCATTCCACTCGAAGATTCTATATTCTCCCAATCATCACTATTCCGCCTCTTTTCCTTATTCTCCTTATACTCCTTCTGATCAATCTCGACCCTTTCCAAAACTTGAGCTTTCCTCCCAGCTGTCTTTTGCCTCAAGTAGAACCCCACCGTGCGTCCGACATAACCTACAAGCTTCGGGCCTCCTAGAAGAACAATCAGAGGTGTCGCACCAAGAAGTAAGGCTACTAGAATTGTCCATTTGGTGTCCAGCCCAAATGTCCACATATCGCTACCGTCTGGAGCTTTGCATGATTCCGCCATAACTTTTTGAACGTTTAAGTAAGAAGAGAGGGGAGGGGGATTTATCTCGAGTTTCCAGGGTTACTGTGTCACTTTAGCTGTGACGCGCAGGCGGTGGAGCGTGCGGCCGCTTACACCGATGCGGGACCTCTTTTTTCAAGGATGACATGTGAACGGAACTTCTGACTTGAGAAAATCAAATGTTCAAGTCATGTTAACAAGAATATTGAGAAATTGATCGTTGCTCTTGATTTGATTGTTTCTTTACGGCGTAGAGAATAGAAGTCAAATCACAATGTCTACATTGTTTCAGTCGGCCCGCACGTTGATGCGCCCTTGTACCGGCTCCAAAATCCCCAGAGTATTCTTACAACTTCCTCCGACTTATCGATCATTCCATGCCTCCCCACGAACTCAGTCTCTCGATTCTGTATTAATAGCTACACATGGAGTTCTAGAAGGATTGCACTCTTTCACTGGTCTGCCATGGGCTTTTACACTACCTCTCACTGCTTTAGCTATTCGGACCGTCCTTATCTTCCCACTCGGTATCAATTCACGACGAGCTGCGCAAAAACAAATCGACTTAATGCCCCTCATGAATGCATGGCAACATCAATTTAGAAAACAATCAATACAAGAGGTTGGCCATTTGGGACCGGATGCAGCAAATCAGTTTGTTAAGGATAAAATGAATAAGAAGAAGAGGGAACTCTATTCAAGATACAGTTGTGGTACTTGGAAACATTATCTGCCGTTTTTGCAATTGCCCGTTTGGATGATCGCTGTAGAGACGATTCGAAAAATGTGCGGCGCACACGATGGATTATTGAAATGGATCGAATCGCTGTTCACATCGAGTAAAGCAAATGTGGCGACGGCTACCACGGATCTGGATCTGGGCTCTCTACTATTAGAGCCCACCTTCGCGACAGAAGGGGCATTGTGGTTTCCCAATCTTCTCATTTCGGATCCAATGTTGATACTACCTTTCATGCTCTCTGGGTCCATTCTATTGAATCTCACAGGCCAGGGAAAACCTAAGAGTGTATTCATGAAGAGATTGATGAATTCGTTGAAGGTAGTCGCTCTTGCAATTATTCCACTTACATTGCAGATGCCGAGTGCAATGTTGGTGTATTGGACATCTTCCTCTTTGCTTGCTTTTGGACAAGCCAAGATGTTGGATGTTCTTATGCCGATTAGAAAACCTGTAGTACCATGTAAAGGGGGCCAGCCTGTTAGATATGCAGGTACCAGGGAGAGGAGTTAAAGATATAGTATGGTTGCTATGGACAATAGGCAGTGACGATCTGAACAACTGATATACCCTGTGAGAGATGAATAATGATCGGCGTAAGAGTCAAGAAAGGAACGGAGCATGCGATTTCGGACTTGAAGGATTGAGCAGCGAAACGTAACCCATATTGGCGGCCAAAAAGGAGTGGAACATTGGTGCGGGCAAATGGACAATTTGAGACGAATCTAATCGTCGACTGGGGGACGCAAATCAGTAGTGCAAAAGCTACGATTAGATAGCTATGCTTTTTCACATCAGGTCCGGACAACTGTCAAAGGACGTACCTCAGCAACATCTACAGCATCTAGACAATTTGTGACGTATAGTGGATCTTGCCCCCATCTTCCCACAGATATCCATTACAGCTCGATAATGAATTAACTGGATTCACTCATGTAACTTTTCAGCCTTTTAGTCAGAGTTCCAACCACTTACTGCTCATCCTTGTTCCAATAAAAACACGCTAGCATAGTATTGTGCACGCTAGATTACCAATTAGCATTTATTTTCAACGCGTCCCTGCGAAAGTGTGGAAAAGTCGCGTAAAGTGTTCCCTCTTAAAAACACTTGGGATCCATTCTCATAAACTCTTCCTTTGTTTTTTCCTCAAGAACGATTTCCTCCTACACTTCAATCTACAATACATCCTCTCTTTTTCTATTCAAAGGTTGATTGATTGTAGACTTGACTGTAATCAAGTTTATTCATTATTTCTAATTTAATAGTGGTTTGCTTCCCACTCATCTTTTTTCTTCACCCGTCCGGTTTGATCAACCCCTCCAAATTTTACAACGGTATCTACGAGCAAACCCGTCGCCATCATGTATGTTTATAAGAGAGGTATGTATACTGCTGAAATATCCCTCCTATGGCCTGTACTCATTACATTTAGATGGACGCAAGGAACGCGTTCAGTTTGATAAAATCACAGCTCGTGTGTCGAGATTGTGTTACGGTCTTGATCCTGATCACATAGATGCTGCTGCCATTACCCAAAAGGTCATTTCTGGTGTCTACCAGGGTGTTAATACTATTGAGCTTGACAACCTCGTGAGTTGACCCCTCCCTTACAGAAACACTGTGAAACTATTTCTCTTCCCAAGGAATTCCGCTAACCCTATCTAAAGGCCGCAGAAACTGCTGCATATATGACAGTCACTCATCCCGATTATGCCATTCTAGCTGCTCGTATTGCAGTTTCAAACCTTCACAAACAAACCAAGAAACAATTTTCCCATGTTATCCGCGATTTATACGAATACACAAACCCAAGAAACGGCACAGCATCTCCTATGATTAGCAAGCAAACTTACGAATGTGTCATGAGACATGAAGAGGAACTCAACTCCGCTATCGTCTATGACCGAGATTTCAACTACCAATACTTCGGATTCAAGACCCTCGAGCGATCATATCTCTTACGTCTTGATGGCAAAGTTGCAGAGCGTCCACAACAGATGATCATGCGTGTTGCCGTTGGTATTCACGGTGATGACATCGAAAGTGCAATCGAAACTTATAACTTGATGTCCAACAAGTACTTTACGCACGCTTCCCCAACACTCTTCTCTGCAGGTACTCCACAAGCACAACTTTCATCATGCTTCCTCATCGATATGAAGGAGGACAGTATTGATGGCATCTACGATACTTTGAAGATCTGTGCCATGATCTCCAAGAATGCTGGTGGTATTGGTCTTAACATTCACAGAATTCGTGCTACTGGTGCATATATCGCTGGTACCAATGGAAACTCCAACGGTATTGTTCCTATGCTCCGAGTTTTCAACAACACTGCCAGATATGTTGACCAAGGTGGTAACAAGCGCCCTGGTGCTTTTGCTGTCTACCTTGAGCCATGGCATGCGGATGTTTTTGAGTTCCTTGATCTGCGCAAAAACCATGGTAAGGAGGAAGTTCGTGCACGCGATCTCTTCTATGCCTTGTGGATTCCTGATTTGTTCATGAAGCGTGTTGAAAAGAACGGAGAGTGGACTTTGATGTGCCCGAATGAGTGCCCTGGTTTGGCAGATGTTTATGGCGACGAGTTCGAGGCTCTCTACGAAAGTTATGAGAAGGCAGGCAAGGGTCGCAAGACTATCAAGGCACAAAAGCTTTGGTACTCTATTCTTGAGGCTCAAACTGAGACCGGAAACCCTTTCATGCTTTACAAAGATGCATGCAACAAGAAGAGCAACCAGAAGAACCTTGGTACCATTCGCAGTTCCAACTTGTGCACAGAGATTGTCGAGTATTCTGCTCCAGATGAGGTTGCTTGTTGTAACTTGGCTTCCATTGCTTTACCAACCTTTGTCAACATGAATGAGGGAACTTACGACTTCCAGAAGCTTCATGAGGTTGTCCAAGTTGTTGTTAGAAACTTGAACAAGATTATTGATATCAACTACTATCTCGTTCCAGAAGCCAGAAAAAGCAACTTCCGTCACCGCCCTATCGCTGTCGGTGTTCAAGGTCTTGCTGATGCTTTCTTGGCCCTTCGTCTTCCATTTGACTCCCCAGAAGCCAAGCACCTCAACATTCAAATTTTCGAGACCATCTACCACGCTGCCTTGACCTCATCCGTCGAGATTGCAAAGGAACTTGGCCCATACGAAACTTACCAAGGCTCCCCAGTCTCCAAGGGTGAACTCCAATATGATATGTGGGGTGTTACACCTACTGACTTGTGGGATTGGGATTCTTTGAAGCAATCCATCAAGCAGCACGGAGTTCGCAACTCACTTCTCGTTGCACCTATGCCAACTGCCAGTACATCCCAAATTCTTGGCTTTAATGAATGTTTCGAGCCATATACTTCGAACATCTATTCCCGTCGTGTTCTTGCTGGAGAGTTCCAAGTCGTCAACCCATGGCTCCTCAAGGACCTTGTCGATATGGGTCTCTGGTCTGACAACATGAAGAACCGTATCATCGCTGATGGTGGATCTATTCAAAACATCCCCAACATTCCAGCTGACATCAAGGCCCTTTACAAGACCGTTTGGGAAATTTCTCAACGAACAATCGTCCAGATGGCTGCTGATCGCGGTGCGTTTATCGATCAATCTCAATCAATGAACATTCACATGAAGGATCCTACAATGGGCAAGATCACATCTATGCACTTTGCTGGTTGGAAATTGGGCTTGAAGACCGGAATGTACTATTTACGTACTATGGCTGCTTCAGCACCTATTCAATTCACCGTCGATCAAGAAGCTCTTCTTGTAGCTGACACCAACGTTGCTCGTGAACGTACCTTGAAGAAGCGCACTCTACCATCTTCCGGTTACGTCTCAAGCGCATCGTCAATCAACGGCGGTGGCCCAAGACCTATGTATGCAGGTAAATCATCCGCACAATCCATCGGTGCACCAAAGGATGTACCAACACCAAGCATTACACCTCCACCTGCGTCAAGCAAGGAAACTCACACTCCAGTTGCTAAGACTCCTTTTAAGGCTGATGTAGATGAGGGCGATAGTCCAAAGGCACTCGCTACTGAGCCCACTGATGCAGTTCCTAAGGAGGAAGAATTGCTTGAGTCAAGTGTTGAGAAGAAGACCCAAGATGAGGATCAAGGCAAGGACAGTACCGATAGAGAGTATGATATCTACGCTGATGCCAAATTGCAATGTAAGTTTTCTATATTCTCTTCTCATCAAGTATTTCACATACTAATAAACACATAGGTAGCATTGATAACAAAGAGGAATGCATGATGTGCAGTGGATAAAATAAATATGTTAGATGAGAGATGAGTAAAGCTCACGCTTTGGTGCTTTTGTTTTGGGGGGGAGGGGGTAATAAGGCGTTGGTTTGTTGATTGATTGTCATTTTTATGGGAATGGCAGGATGGATGGATGGATAAACAATATGGTTATTATGTAGGTACGATGTCGATGTTGTATGAATAATTGGGAATACTGGGGGAAGAAATTAGTCTTGAGGAACATATGCAATTATGAGAGGTCACTTAGTACTTTAGTCTAGATAGTTCATTGCTATGATTGTTTTATGAATTGCTTGTGTACGTGGTGAAGATATGGTACAATTATATTTTGTCTTTGGGGACACCCTCCAAGGTCATTCAACAGAGATGTGAATTCAGCTACCCCGCCCTCCCGCTTCCATTCGTCTCCCATCCCTGACTTATCACACTCTTCTCTCTCTCATAACTTCTTATTCACCTGATTTGCTTCCCCCTATACTCCCGCTCCCATACCCCGCCCTGCTCTGCTCTCAGTCTCGAAGTTTTCCCGCACAATATAACAGACTTTCCTCGGTATTCGAGGTAATTGAACTCATTCTTCTGTGAATCCAGCGAATAGCATCAGAAGCCTTGATCCCCCTACGAATTCCTCACTCAATCGTCATCCTACCCCGATATTGTCAATGAATACCACACATTCTCTCGCAAATTCTCAACTATCCTTTCCCTCCCTTTCTTTTGATTGCGATTGTGTGCTTGTAATAAATATACGTAGATGCTAGTTTTCCTACCGGCACGTAAAATCAGAGTGTGCGTGTGCGTTTACTTACCCTCACTCCACGATTTACGAATCCAAATTTCTCTCTCTCTGTCTATCTACCATCCACAACTCCTCCGTCTTTCGGGTCTCCACACCACAAGCTCCTTCCGCATTCCTCTCTCTTTTTCCACTTTGCTCCGACTCCCCTCTCCCCTCCCCTCTCTCTCCCTCCTCTCTCCCTCCTCTCTACCTAACCTACCTAACCTACCTACCAGCCGCATACTCAGAGCCAAGCCAAGCCAAGCAGATCAAGCCACCATACATAGACAAATCACTATAATCTATCTACCTTCACCTCCCTGCCTTCTTTCTCTCTCTCTTTCTCTCTCTCTTTCTCTCTCTCTTTCTCTCTCTCTTTCTCTCTCTCTTTCTCTCTCTCTTTCTCTCTCTCT
>PHWZ01000215.1:38335-61986 GCA_004379285.1 Botryotinia calthae | reverse complement strand
TTCTACGTATTTACACATGTCTACTCGCTGGCAACAAGGGGCCAAGCTAACTACACATAAAGTCTGAAATGAATATACATACATCCATATCCCATCCCATCCCACCGAGTCAACATCCACTCACCAACCTATCGTTCCCATTTCCTCACATTTCCTCTCACACTCCCTCCTACATATCTTGCCCGTCCGTCAAGTTGCTGGATCGTTCAATATCCCATCGCAGGTTTCTTAGTGTGAGCAAGCTCATCCTTGAATACTTAGGTCGACGAAGCTGAATGTCCTTACGCAGTCTCGCCAATTTTCTTACCTCTTACCACATGTGTCATTGGGGAAGTGAGAGTCAAAGATTTACAAAAAGGATCACCTCATAGGATTGGCAAGATTATTCATCCATTTTAACGTTCATCATCATTCCTATACTAACAATGCTAATTTAAGTGTAATCCGTTTGTCCTATTTTGAACCCAAGTCCCTCATGATGTGGTATCGATACTGAATTTTCCTAAAACAACTCCTTGGAAAACAAAAAATCAGAACAAGTCCATTATCCTCTCCCTTGAAAACTCCTGTCCAAAAATAACAAGTACAAAAAACAAGACGAGAAAAAGCTCTCGTTCAGAACCCAATGATATTTCATATCACTCCATTGAATATACAACAAGCCAAAGAAGAGCAAAAACAAGAAAAACACCAAGTTCCATGCCGGATACCATTTGATACCCCCAACTCCATTATAAACATTATAATTCAACACTACAATCCATCCTCCCATCTTCTTCCGAATTAGAATGCATACGAAACATCCTTCAGACGATATAGGAAATCACTGTGTGAAGAAATCTGATCGACAAGCATCTTCAAGGATTCCGCAAGTGATCTTCTCAATCTAAGATTTTTGCTCTTATCCAAGGCACGTAATTCAACCGATTTAGCCGCATGTTGAGCACTCAATTGCTCAATTTGTTTGCGTACGTTTGCCATGATCTGCTCCAGCGCAAGTTGGGGCTCCATGGTCGGACGTATGGTCATGTCAGCCTCATCACAATCTTCCTCATCCTCATCCTCATCATGCTGGACCTTTTTCTCCTGTCCATTTAGTGCCTCATTCGTCTTAGGTAATTGATTTGGTGATGTCTCAATGTTTTGATGTTCCTTAGATTGTGCCGTCTCAGCATCTACTGGACGTTGTGATGTCTCAGCTGCTGCTGAGTGCTGTAAAGTGTCGAATCGCTCGACAAGGTTCTTGTAACGAGCAAGAACCATATCCCGTTGCTTTGAGATATTCTCAATATCGGCTTTGAGTTCCTCATTAGAGGAAGTGATTTCGGCCAAGGTCTTTTCCATTGCCTTCTTCTCTGTCTGATGTGATCTCGCCATAGTCTCGACATTAGAAATAGACTTCATCATCTGCTCGTTTTCTTGACGCTGTGTGTGGGCATCACGCTCGAGTTCTCGGATGGTCTCGTTCATGTGGTTGTTCTGTGTGCGAAGAGTAGTTGTAATTGCATCGTGCGCACGTTTTTCGTGTTCAAGGTTGAAAATGACTTCATCCTGTGCTCTTTTTTCGTTGCGAAGGGTGGATATGATGACGTCTTGTGCCTTTTTTTCGTTGCGAAGAGTAGATATAACATTATCTTGGTCACTCTTCTCATTCAGTTCTTTTTGAAGAGAAGACATAATAGAATCCCGCTCCCTTCTTTCCTTCTGAAGAGAGTTTATAACAAAATCACGCTCCTTGCGTTCATTCAACAATATAGCCACTTGCTGTTGAAGTTCGTCAATGGAGCGATAAATATCGACCTCCTCTTTTCCCATAGGGTGGGCGGGCTGTTCAAGAATTTCAATCTTTTTAAGTAATGAAGTTGATGTGTTGTCTACCAACTTGGTGATGTTTTGGACTTCCGGGATTGCGAATGAGCCGTTAACAGTTGTGGACATTGTAAAGGTTGGGCTGGCAGCTTTAGCAAATCTGCCAGATTTGATAGATGCGTTTGCTGGATGGTCCTTGATAAGGGTTTCGAGCTCCGCAAGTACTTGTCTTTCGTTGTAATCAGCTTGAGCAATCTTCTCATGCTGGGAGCTTGCTGAAATATATGCTCGTTGTTTAGGTAGAATATTCTCCTTGTTATGAACAGGATGTGATAGATCCAAGGAAAATTCATGGTCGTCAACTGGATTCTTGACAACTCGTCTTGGTGTATTTGCAGGCTGAACATACTCAGGTGCTGGTCTAGTGTTCATTTTGGAGTTATTTCTTGAGACTGAATTTGATCGTTCAGACATTTTCGATTTTGGAACTCGGCAAGGTGTATGATCTTGGTCCAATCTGTCTAATCTTTGAAGTTTGGCTGCCAATCTAGAACTGCTATTTGTTCCATTAATTTGAGAAGATCCTCCTGTGAAATCTTCGAAAAAGTTGTTGAAATCCACAATGTTGGCAGAAATTTCGGGCTCTCTCCTTGGGCTCCATCGATTGTATTTTTTTGCGGTATCGCGAATATCAATATCCGGACGCTGTGTTTGCTTACGCTTCAGTCTTTCGATATCCAATTCAGTTGACATGAAGCATTGCTCTGCGGAGTCATCGGGATCAAAGTAATTGAGAGTGTTATGAGAGTCGTCGCTGACGGTATGGTGTTGAGTATTTGTTGAATTTAAATTGAGTTCACGAGAAGATGAGGAGGAACTGATGGAGCGATTTGATTGAAATCGACTCTTTGGTCGTTGTGGGAGATTTTGAGAACTTGAGATGGAGGATAAAGTATCCTCGTAGTTATTGCGAGCCATGTCGTAAATTAATTGATTGTTGAGAAGGTACAATGTACAGAATTTTGCAGATTTTAATGTTTTGAATCAAAAGTAAACAATCAGAACGCGACAAAAGGTTGTAAGAGGGACCGGGCGGGAGACGAGTATTATAGAAATGTCTGTGCGCTACCGATTTTGAGTATCTCCCACTAAATATTGTGCTCTAGCCTAATTTGGAAATGATCGTTAACTAAGCACATGATAACGAGCTCGTCACATATATCATTTGCATTATCTATACAATAGCTCTTCTCGATGGCTGAATTGGAATTAGACAATGAAAAAGTGCTATAGAACTAGATATCTATACGTGCTCTACCCAACGGAAAGCATATCGCATTCCAAGCTTGGCAGTTGACATAGGGTAGCTCTTTCTAATACCCCAATTAACTGGGATTAGACAATCAAATAGTTCTTTAGGGGTTAAACATCTAGACATTTGATCCGGTGAAGTATCTATTCTGCCTCCACGGCAGTGGCTCCCAGGGGGCCAGCGGAGCGTCATTTCATTCTCTGATAAGTGTGAATAACTATTTACGTGGATAATGAATGCCAAGTTAACATAGATATTCTCAGGATGCTCAGATTCAAACAGATTAGACAATAAGATGGTGATGTAGGGCCAGATTTCTAGACTAGATGGCATTTTTAATGGGAAATTCTTCACACGTCACAAATGTATACACACAGGCCTCATAGCCCCTCTCAAGTCAGTTCAGGCGTTGAAATGTTCATTGTTGATAGTAAGTACAAAATGTCTAACACATCTTTCCATTGTATCAAGAATTGGATCTTTTCACTCTATCATTCGATTGGGTTTCAATTGATTGACTATCGAGAGCTCTTGAACAGATGCTGCAACTGTGCTCTACTTTTCGACTGTATCAGAATCGGTACGTCATCAATGAGGAATCACGTTTGACAGATATCAAAAGCTTTTGTGTTGGGAGTAGTTCTTGAATAGTAAGTAGTTGAGTTTTGAAGAGCATCTAACATTGAGTCTAGTAAATCTTTAGTAGATAATTAGGTTTTCGGAAGTACCCTAACTACCGCTAAGGACAACCCCCTTGAACGAATTGATCCCATGACACGCTTCCCATCAGTTGGACCGTAGCCGGCAACTAAATACATGCAACTTAGGGAAGACCCGTCAGACATCATGCCATTGTAACAAATGTCACATTTGGCGGTCCAAAATAAAGACCATAGGCTTTAGTTGGATACAGTTACCAGAGACTTCGGTACCAAGCAGAAGGGCTTACTGTACTTCTTAGTTGTTGCTATTGAATAGAAATGATATGCCTACTAGTTAGATCTTCCAATTATAATGCTCCAACAATCCATATACTACAAATCCTAAGGGTGCTAAACATCAAATCTTTACGGAATAAATCGAGTATTGAGATCCTAAGCTAGAACTTTAGTTTCATGACGTCATCTACATGAACCAGTCCCGGCCCACCCAGTAATTTCTACGATATCCAGTCACTATCGAGACTCTTATTAGATTCACATGATCGAATATCTGCAAGTTCACAGTTAGTTTCCGACAATTAAACGAAGGGGGCTGGAAGCAAGTCGATAACAAAAAACTCAGGTACGACGAGAGATGGGAATTCCCATCCACATGATTTCACATTGTTACTAATTGAAAGGTTCTGTTCACTGGTATCACTACAGAAACTATGACACTTTGCCTCACAGTAGCTACCTACCAAATACGCATAGTCATTAGTAAACTAAAACACCATTATGAATCCAGATACAATATGCCAAAACTTCACCACAATTGGTGTCGCGTTTCACAATTGAAACCCCGTCCTATCTTTTGGTCGAGGGGTCATGATAGTTATTTAAATTTGGAAGAACAGTATAGCACTGGGAAATGTTCATTCACAATCCACAAAAAATCAAACAACCACTGCCCACATAGTATTCTAAGTCATTACAGAATTCTAAGAAACGAATCAATCCTAATTCGTTTGTTAAGTTTTCCGAAAGAGGGCATATATACACCATTCACCAAGCTCACATTCATCACCAGCGAAAATCTAATTTTCCTAACCGTAAGAAGTTTTGAATTCTAGTACCCTGGTCATGTTTCTTCTCACGTTCAATCCCAAACCTATTCGCCGCCAATCTCAAATATAGTTTCATTAATCTTCGATCTCGCATGTCGGGTATCCTGTAACCGAAGCCTGTATCATGCCATCCAGCTTAAGCTCCATTAGTCACTTCACAAATATTTTCCCTTCATACGCGCCTTCGTTTCCCCATAGTTGAATTCGCCATTCAAGAATTGATATTATACATTCATGTAATCTACCCCTTTATTAACCTAAAGAACTGATCTTTTTGGCAAAGTCGCAAAATCACAAAACCGAACCATTCTTAATCCCTTGCGCCAGCCGGCAGGGTAATCGCAGTGTCATGGTCAGACTCCCAAGTAGCACTCAAACAACGCCCGAAATACCCATAATTTGAACTCTGACGCTCTACATACGCACGAGATGTGTAAAACTCCTAGAATAACGTGTGCCACGCCTGTAATGCTTTTGTACAACAACAACATAATGTTCAAGCGAAAAACCATCCACCCAATTCCCACATCCCTGGAATGTAGAGAGACCGTTGTTTGAGTTGCGGGTTAGTCAACCCTTGTAGAAGAAATTCCAGTCGGCTAAAATTGATAGGTTTCATTATCCAGCCATCGAAGCTATAAAAAAGATTCATTAGTTTTTTTGGTAAAATGATTTAGGAAAGATTGAAAAAGAGGAATAAGCATACCCCGCTTCGATATAATCGAATCGATGTTCCTCTAAAAGTGAGGCTGAAGCAGCAATAATAGGAACTCTCCTCCTGATTTGATGTAATTCGAGATTATCCCTCTCAAATTTGCGTATCATTCTCGTTGCCTTCGCGCCATCAACTAGTGGCATCTACCGAATGTTAGCCTGCCATATATTACCCTTGATAGGAGTGGAAGATGACGTACTTGTATGTCCATCAAGATGACTTCGACATTATTGTTTCCAGACGTGTAATAATCGTAACACGATTGCCCTTCAGCTGTAACTTCAGGTTTATGTGAAAGTTTGCTGAGTCTTTTATGCAGAAGCTTTGAGTTGATAGGATTATCCTCTGCGATTAAAATCGAGAGCGACTTCTTTGATGACGTAAGATCGACCATACTTAAGAAAGGCAGGCTTGATCTTCGCCGCACGGATGGTGGCTCGACGTATTCTTCTTTCGAATGCATTGCGAGATCAAAAAATGATGTAGTAGCGGATGAGCCCTCTTCTATAGGTGTCGCTAACGGAGTGCTTCCAAAAGTCGACATCGTGTAACTAGAATTCATCTTCTCACTCTCATCACTATTGCTTCCAGAATCGGAAAATGGACGAATCTGTCTACCAGTACTAATGATTGGAATTTCTTGGGTATTCGATGCAGCAGGGGCGTGTTCGAAAGGTAACTCAATGCCGAATATAGTCCCTTTACCTACCTCACTATGTACTCGAATTTGACCATTAGAGTTACGAACATATCGCGCAACTACAGCAAGGCCGATACCAAGTGTCTCTTTCACATCAATTAGTGATTGTGCCGGCTTTTTGATTGTGGGGCGATCAGTCTCATCCAATATCTGCTCAAACTCTTGGAACAACTCATCAAGCTGTGACTCCGACATTCCAATTCCCACATCTTGAACGGTGAGAGAAATAACAGTGCTGGCTGGCCATATCTGTATGGGTTTGATGTCGATTTTGACACCGCCGGCCACGGAGTTCTGGAATGCGTTGCTTGTAATGTTAGAGATAACCTGTCGCAATCGGGTAGCATCACCCCTGACCATTTCTGGGATACCTTGCTGAATAGTGACAGTTAAATCTAGGTTCTTTCGGACTGCTTCTTTCTGGAAGTCTAACATGACTTCTGAAACTGTAGCTGATAGATCGAAAACATCTTTCATGGAATTTACCGGGCCGGTTTCGGCTTTGGTGAGCTTTAGGAGGTCGTCAATGACATAAACCTAGGATCTTGAAGCTCTGTGAGCTTTTTCTAACAACTCGCGGGTTGGACTTTCAATTTTGTCTTCAAGTGCCATTTCAAGGTAGTTAACAACAGCATTCAAAGGGGTGCGGACTTCATGGCTGGTATTTTTCAATAGAAGGCGAGTCATTCGATTGAGTCCTGTTGATTCTTTCTGTCGCCAGATCTCAATGAACCTTCCATACAGAAGACTTAGTTCAGACGCAGTCTCAAAATCATCAGCATTCCAAACCTTAGAAGTTCCTTTGATAGTCTGTGTCCAGCGACAAAAACTACTTCTTGGCTCTAGATACTGCCCTTTTGCAGGCTTGATCTTCTCGTAAGGGTTACCTGCCCATCTGACTTCGCGAAGTTGACCTCTTCTGAAAAACACCAAAAAATCACTCCCTCCGGTGCTAAGAGGTATGACGAGTATTCCGGCTACAGAATTAATTCCTGGAGAATCCTTCAACTTTGGCAAGTCTTTTGTGATGTTGTGCGTAGAGAATATTTCTGTAAAATGGCGAGATTGTAAATATGCAAGAATCGCTAATGCCTCACGATAGGGGCGAAGTCTTCCAATAGCTCGTGCTTCATCCTGAATATTCAAAAGGCCGAAGTCGGCATCGAATACTTTTAGTAGGTCATCAGAAGATGCCGCAATAAAACCAGAAGGTGTCTTTCCTGGATTATGACGTGGTGCTCTGCGAGCTTCGATACGTTGATGCATCAACAATCGCTCAATATTTGTCGAAGCACATTCTCCAATGTTTCTGGCGACTATTGAAGGGATAGCACCGCGTTAGCTGTTCTTCTTTGAGACAGAGTAAAGTTGAAAATGATTTTTTTTTAATATAATACGTATCTCATGTGTCTAGAGACAGTAACCATCTCCGGAAACAATTTGAAAGATAATGTGACAGCTCGGATAATACTCACGTTCGCGCATGGGTAAAGTTACGCGGGTGCCATGATTTCCATACCCATGGCATGCAATAAGGCCCCATAGATCGCCGTTGATTACAATGGAAACTGACATTGTCGAACGTACTCCCATATTCGAAAGATACTTCAAATGAAGTGGCGACATGGCGCGTAAATAAGCGTGTGTTAAATCAAGGGGCTTCTCAAAATCTGACTGGTGTCGGCAAACCTATCATATTGTCAGCACGAAGTTCGGCCTTGCTTAACAACAACAAGCACTTCAAACATTCCCTCACAACTTTCGAGCAATGCATTTACGTATATGTCAGTTGGGGGTATTTGAGGACCACATTTTCAAACTTTTGAGACACGTTGAATTTGATGCTCGAAATAACTTCAAGTTTTTGACATGAAATTGTGTAGATGGAGTTAATTATGGCAGCCTCCAGCGCATGACAAAGAAACGACACATAGCTGTCATCTACACAAAAACAACAACAACAAAGTAACTGAAATGTTGCTTACCAGTCGTGCGGTCTCTTCATCTCGGTCATGAAGTATTCGGATCCTGTTAATCTTGTACAAGTCCAGAGCTTGCTTAGGGATATCCGAAGCTACCAATTATAAGTACTCGCGGTTCAATTTTAAATAAAAAAAGGGGGGGGAGGGGAAATTTTCCCAAAAACGAACCTGGAAAATGGAGTCCTCTAAATATATCATCGCTAGCTTTGGGGTTGAGCAATTCAGCCTCGACACATCCATTTTTGGCAGAATCAAATCGATAAAACATAACTCGATGAAAGCCCGTCAAGTCAAATATAAGGCCGACCAAGACGTCTTGAAGCTTTTGAACGGAAGTACAGGCAGCAAGTTGTTCTTGTGCTTGTGTCATAGCATTGAACACTTCCAGAGAACCAACAGCATGCCTACCCTTCCGTTTGGCAATCTGCAGAACACGAAGCGGTTGGCTTCCACTGGAGATACTTTTTAGTCGCTCTTCAAGTACTATGTCATTGTCGATGGTTCGTGTTGGCAATTTGGGCAAATCGTTCTTGGTATTATGAGGTTCATTAGAAAAAAACATTTCATCAGAAAATGGTTCGAATTCGCAGATGATCAAATCATTAGTGCCTTTCGATATATGAATTGCGCACCAAAGATTTACCAATCCTGTGTGTGCAACAACTGACATGGAGAAAATATCCAGCTTTGTATCGGTAGATGGGTTTTTGGTGACAGCTCGAAGAGCATGATCCACTCGTGCGATAAAATCTTCGCGGACGTCGACGCCAAGAAGGTCAAGGAACGAATTTAAAGAGAAGAGTTGTTCCGGGGTGTATTTCAATATTTTGAACGCATTCTCGCTGGCAATCCGAACCATGAGATCTCCTTGATCGTTGTATCTTAAGGCTATTAATGCGCCATACTGTTGAATTGCTCCTGGGATGTGTATAGGTTCATCTTCACACTTGAAAAATGTCCGCTCCTCAGTGCTCACAGGTTCGCCCTGGGCTATACCTGGAGGACCCGAACTCGAAGGGATTAATTGTGAACGCTGCGATATCTTCCTAGTTTCATACCCGAATGAGCCTTCACCACCGCCAATTTCTGTTGAATAATCATGTGTCGCAGATTCAGGTAATCTGCGAATTTGGTCATCTGGAGGTATTGGTGGGTAAGGCGGTGGTAAAAAGTTTGTTTCGCTAGAGCCATCGGAATGGCTGTCTTTCAAAATGTCATCTTTACGGTAAGGCTCTTGAGCCGAATTAGGACCTCGACAGCTTGAATTTGATGAAGAAACATCGTCGGTGTTCGGCGAGGTTGATTCGGTGTCGACACCTCTCCCATTGACAAGATTTCGAATGGGAAATATCCGTTCGACTTGAAACTCTTCAACCGATGGGTAAACCACCGACTTGGAAGGTATTGTATCTATGTTGGACATCGTTCAGCATATTGTATTCTATCAAACAGAAGATTAAATATTGAAAGTGTCCATCTCTAAACGCTTAGTTGACGTGTAGAAAAGAAATTGTGTGCAATATAGAACTGAGACCCATCAGTGCATGTGAACTAATTTTATTTGAGCAAGGCCTTGGTCTAGCTTGAAGTCCAGAGAGACCGCTCGACGAGCGATCCCATGGTTAGTCGCGATGTTATGGAGATCGAAGTGAATCCCTATCGACACCAGCCACGGGAAATGCTCCGTAATGACAAGGATACCGAAAACTTTATGCGTGAAGTGCAAGGAGTTCTAGAATGTAGAGAAGCAAACAAATGTTTTAGAATTGGCTGCGGCTCGATGGAAGCGATGCAGTTTGATTTTTTGTACAATTTATGTCAGTTACGAATTCATCAAAGCCCAAGTATTCACAAAGGGTGGGAATTAGGTCTCGAGTGACAAAGACGGGAGTTCATGCCCATCTTAACTTTTGATAATGGAGGATTTTGCCTCGCTGTAACAACAATCTTCTGACAATATATCATATTGATCTGGACTTGCTTCAAGGACTTATTGTTTAGCCAAAGGAGATATCACCGTATACTTCATACTCATCATTCATCACATTGGATGTAATTGCGCAGAGCATGTTCTGAAATCGAGAGAACTATACGAGTCTCGCATCACGGTGTTTACTGATCACTTTCTAGTAGGCTTATCATTGAAGCTTACTAATACTACTGCGGCAGGAAAGGAAGGGGGAGGAAGTGTATGGCCTGTGCGGACGGGAACCCACGATGGGATTGTGCAATATTTGCCATTGGCTTCGGTGTTGTTGATCCTTTTCTGACTCGCTGCGTAGAATTCCAAATTCTTCACTCAACTCAAGTACCTATCGTGCTATCATGCCCATGTAGCATTTGAGAAGAAATCGAATCTTGAATCTTTATAATGTGACATAGAGACTTTACTTTTCCTAAGTAATCGTTTCAAGTTTCACGATATCTATTAACGACAAGTTTTGGGAGGATCATGAAAGCCAAGCTAGACTTAAAGGTACAAATATTACCGTGCTCCGTGAATGGGGTAAATGCACTCTCCAAACTCTATTAGAGTAAAGAGTTGTTACTTATTATTGTTATTACAGGGGCTTTAATCAAAAGTGGTACTTCATACATATAAAAAGAGATCAAACTCAGCCTAGACTACCTGGGTTTTCTATAGATGGTCAGCTCAGAAACAGCTGCTGCATCATACTCTGCATACTCTGTACAAATTCATACTGCAGATGTAGATGTCAAACTGGACTGGTGAATAAGGTGGCTGAGGGTGGTTAAAATACGTTTCGATGGTGAGGTGATGAAAAAGAGCTTTGAAGATCGTGCCATTTAGATCGTTCTACCTTCTGCGTATACGGACTCCGGAGTACCTACCCATGCTTATGATCCATGTGTGACCGTGTACAATGTGACCCAATATTCAGGGCTAGACTAGAAGCTATCAGACCTACGTCTTAGAACAACACCTACGTACAGTGGCCAGGCTCTGGGTATGGTATGGTAGCCCGTTAGACCATGTCCAGCTGTAACCTCACCGTTTCTAGCAGCTTCGCTATCAGTCGACAAATAAGCAAAAATCATTTTCAGATGGAAATCTCAGGAGAAACTGGTAGTATCGCTGAATCTATTCCCGATAGGTAGTTCTGAGGAGTTGACTACCCAGCATTATCACTCGGACTTTGATTTAAAGTTTATCCTTTGGAGATCCGGACCACCCAGGAAACAAAAAGGAAGCAACAATATATACTCAACACCAGAGCTGACGCAGTAAGTGGCAGATGTTTTCTTCTGAATTTTGATCATATTTGATATCAGATCTGAACATCTTGGGTTGACCGAATGCCTAAATTTTTGATGTAGGATTTTACAAATTTCAAAAACGGCAACTATCATCCGCATTGAACAACAACTATCCTAAAAGTTACACCAAGATTTTTCAATCTCTTATCCAAGCTTCAGATCAATCGAAACTTCAATTACTATTTCCTCCAATGTCACTTCTCTAAGCGCACTCCAAAAAGAGTTATTTATAGCTTAGATATTTGTACATTAGCGCAACATATCATTCGCTGGCTAAATGGTGCCGTATAAGCCACACCAAAAATTTATGTCAACATCTTCGGAGAACATCAATTTGATACCAACATGAATTATTTCCATCTTCAATTACGAAACTCGTGATTTTTTTTGTGATTCACCATTAATTGCCGCGCCTCTACGGTTTGGAATGTACAACATCAAAACCTAATTTGTGCGTGGAATGCGATTCAAGGTTTATGGGATCCAAGAATGCGGGGAATTGTGATATCAACATTGACCAACGATCTCAAAACTCATTGACCCTCGCCCCCCTTAAATTAGATAGCAGCTCGATAACAGACGATAAAGATTGCCACTTAAAATGCTACTCATCGCACCAATATTACAAGTCATACTATTCTTATCGATCGCATCCTCCCTCGCTGTGTTGAGTCCAGCTGGAAGTATCGGGTCCAAAGCGACTGCCCAAGATGGAGCATGCATCAAGCAAGGTGGTAAAATTCCTCCTATCTCGTTCTCTTGCACCATACTAAAATGAAATAAGGTCTCTGTGCCCAATCACCCTGCTGTAAAAACTCGGGCCTAACATGTCGACTAGACGGTTATGGCATGCATTTTTGCGAACACGAAGAAGGTAATGCGCTTCCGATTACTAGATCGACATTGGATACTTTCCATGAGATTCTTCAAGCATTTGGGGGAAGGGCTTCGACGGCATTGAATACCCTCGCTCTTCAGTCTGAACATCAGGAGGTTGATGAAGGTGTTGGGACGAAAATAGAAGTTTCTTTGAGACTAGGTGATGAAACTATTACTGCGAAGGAAACTTGTAGCAAAGCCGGCTGTATGTATTGACCCTTCCAGAATACATACACTCTTATGAAAACTCATGACCGGGATAATAGCATCATGCGATTTCCACAAAGGCGAACACTGTTGCCCTTCACTTGTTTGCCACACGACCCGAAGCTCAAGCATAAGTGAATGCCGTCCACCTTCTGATATAAAGTCTGAAGACGAAAAAACTTTGAATGTATTGCGGAAACCATATCTGTCACTTGAACAGAACTTGAACTCGAACTCGAATACGGATGAAAGTCTTGAGCCAAAAGAAGAGAAGAAAGAAGAAGAGAATAAGTGGGATTTTCTAGAGGTAATCAAAATTCCGCCTAGACTAGACGATATCACCGAATTGCCCAAGTGTAAACCAATGAACAGTAAGTTATTTCTCCTTCTCCCTCTCGGGAAACCTTTAGATTAAAAAGAAAACAGTGAAATGCAACCCCATAAGCGGCATCAGAGTTTGCTGTCCAGACTTAGACTGCAGACAAGTAGGTCCCGCATACGAAGATTTCGAATGCAGGCAAGCTCTGGAAGATCTGGACGAAAATGAGGCTACCACATCTTCATACAGGGAAAAAAGTAGCAGTAAATCGCAGTGGTTGCTTGATGGGGCGAAAAGTTAGAAATCTAATATGATTGGGGAAGGGATTGAGGGGCAGAAATGGAGAAAGTGAAAGATCTGACGATGATGAGCTTTTATCTTACTAATTTCGCAATGGGATGGTATAGGCGAATAGGTGTTAAAGGACATGACAGGAAGGGATGAGTAGAATTCTAGTAATAAGTATTAGGAAATTGTGTGTCTTTTTGGATTGAAAAGGCAGGAGTTTGGGACATCGGTAGCTGACTGTGGACTTGAAAAATAATTGAAGATTCAAATTCTATACTGAGGAACTGTTTTGATCAATCGTACTACAATGAAAAAGTAAGAATTTTCCTAGGCCACTGAAGTCAGTTCAGCCATTGCAAATGTTTACTATTCATTTACTTTCATATTTCATCTCTATTCTTCACCAAGGAAAGTGAATTCTGGAGTATCTACGCAACTAGTACCAAATCTACAGAGGCTTTTCTCATCCTCCGAATAAAAATTTCTCCATTATTTCTACAACCAATTCTGTTCAGTAGCGGAATTGATACCTCCCCAGATCAACGCACCATATCAAGTCTGCCTCACGAACTAATCACTCGATAACCACTTCAACGACAAAAATGTCTACTTCAACGAAGTCGCCGGCTGAGGACATCACAACTCCTCCTCCTCCTCCTCCTCAAAACCCTAAGAATAAACCGTTCTCTTCACCAAACGAAATGGTCACTTTTATCGTTGGTACAGGCGACAAGCAAGACACATTCATGATACATAAACAAATCGCTTGCGAGCATTCAGAAGTCTGGGATCGGGCTTTCAATAGCGCATTCATCGAGGGGCAAACTCAGACTTATCACATTGAAGACGCTGACCCTGAGGCATTTCGATTATTGACACAATGGGTTTACCAAGAAAAATTCGAACATGCGCATTCAAGAGAATTTAGTCCCAGACACAACGGTGATTTTTATTTAATAGTCCAGTGTATGGAAGAAGATGGTGTCCTGCTGCGTCTTTGGGTTTTGGCCGAAAAGTTTCTAATTCGCGGACTTCAGAATTATACCATGCGTGTTCTATGTAGCAAATCCCTCGTTTGTAAACTATACCTAAGTTCAATCGAACTTAGATATGTCTTTCATAACACGGGTGAGGAAAGTGCTCTTCGTCGTTTTGTGACTGAGCAGCATTGCTGGGGCAAGACTGACAGCTTGCATGGTCAAGATTTATTTTCTTACCCGGTGGAGGTTCTGGTGGATATTATAGTGGTCTTGAAAAAACAATTACCCGAAAATGTTAGGGCAAGAAAATATTCTCAGATGACTGACGACAAATATCTGGTTGAGGAGAATCCTACTATCGGTAAGCAGTCCTTTCTGTAACTTTTGAGACCCTGACTAACTGAACAATAGAATCCTGAATTGTATCCGGGATCGACAATTTTGCGAAGAATAGCTACGAACGGGGGTCTTTCTGGTCGGTTGACTAGACTCGGTCGATGAACTGTCATCATCGTGCTACGTGAAGGGCGCACACAGATTACTTCGATGCGGAAAATTGTTGAAGGATATGTTCCGCTATGGGTTCGTTGTGTACATAGGCTCATATAGACTGATATGGCAACTTTCTCTGATATTCTTGTGTAAATTTGTCCCGGTGATACTTCGCTGAATGATGCATAATCAAGATTGTGATGATTCTTCCTCGTTTTCGAAGGTTACAAACATGATGTTACTTGAGAAGTCTTTGGGCTAATGCAACCACTTGAATCAAAAACTTCACCTTAGATTTTGGTTAGCATGGCAATAAGGCAAGATGCACTTTCGTCACTTCCCACAAATTATAAGTTAGTATATCTGGTCACCTTCAAAAGTACCCAGTTTCATGTGCTTTAGCATCCTGACTACCGAATGTGCAGACTACAACACATCGAATTCTGGAGGCAATTCACAAAGAAGAATTTTGGGGTAGGAAGGGGCGGGGATGGGTAGGAGTTTTAGCTTGCTGTTAATTTCCAGGTCATTCATAACGCCGATGATTTTACAATGCCTCCTCGCCCACCACTTCAATACTCCTTTCTTGATAAATATGATCATCGGAACCTCCATTCTCCGAAATTGAATCTATTCTCCCTGTCTTCTCCAAAGTGTTATGCAAGTAAACAACCAATACCTAGATATCCATCGACCTCGCCGAGCAAAGCGACGCTTTACACACCTGGGCAGAGATAGACAAGCATACACAAACAACACAACATCACATCTACTCCCCAAGTATTTCAACCCAAACCCAATCGACCCCACCGAAAACTTGCTGTCCTCGATTTCTGATATCCTCTTTTAAACGAGAAGAGATCATAAATAAGATAGATTGGTTTTAGGTAAGTTGAACCCCGCTCTTCTCTTCCCCCTTTTATTTTCTCCATTTTCTACGCTGCCGAATGTCCGTATCGCTGATCCATCTAAGCATTGTCAAGAAAGAAAGAAAGAAAGACTGATATCATCACTTCAATTATGAATGAAGAAGTCGTATGTATACCAGAGCAGAAATATTTAGAAAGTATTTCGGCTTGTGACTTTTCAAACCCATCGAGCAAGTAGCCCCATTCTTCTGTATCATGGGGTATCCTTTTCCGACTAGATGAATTGCCAAACTGATTCCTTTATGCCTGATCACGTATCTGTATCCATTTTCCCGAGTCAATATAAACACCATACACCGCGCTTAAGCAAAACACCGTTTCCGTATATTTCCTCATTTGCCTTTTTCTGTTCCAAACACCCGACCAAATGCACATCTTAAAACATTAACCCCGCAGCTCCCACAGCCATAACTCCCATCAGGACACCCCATCTCAATTCTCCTTCCCGTCCCTTCCACCCGACCACACTACCTCCCGCAATACTACTCCCCGCACTCGTAACTCCACTTTCCACCGTATCACTCGCTTCGCCTTTAACCTGCTCTTTCACATTGTCTCTGAAAAACTTCTCTTTATCCCCCTTTCCCCCATTGATAACATTCCCCACTGGCCAATACTCACACACGACATACCATCCCGGCGTATCGTTTTCTCCTGCACAATTGGTGCGTGCGCAGCCGACAGATGTGGTGTTTGACCAGACTAATTGTGTAAAGTGACCTGTATCTTCGCTAAAACCCGGAGAAGAGTACGAATATTTGAGGCGCTCGAGACCCCAGGCGTCAACGGAGGAGGTCGCGTTGGGGTAACCAGCTGCTAGATTTTCGCCTGTCGGTCCGCCCTGGTGATGGATATTAGTTATTTAGTATTATTTTGAAGGGTTGAATTTTTAAAGTGTCCGACTTGGAAGAGGGGATGGGAGACAGAAAAGAAGAATTTGACGTACAGAATGTTCAAAGACGCAACCTTTGGACCAATCCTTCGCAATTCTCGCACTCGTATCATTCCACTCCAAGCTACTAACATTTTGTTCTCCGCGGTAGAAATTATGCGCCGCGATCATATCGGATTGGAATTGAGAATCGGAGGTATATGATGTAGAAGTTGGCTGAGAGGCTGCCGATTCCGTGACTGTTGTAACAGTTATGGTTTTCGCGGTTGCGAGAGGTATCAGGAGAAGGAGATTTATGGGTATGCGGATAAGCATTATGAGATATGGTTTTGTAATGGGGTTGTAAGAGTAATTCTATGTAAACCAGAGTATGAAGACAAAATAACGATACGGTGGCAGCGAGGAGTATACCGTTGTAGCAAAATATACAAATAATAATAGCATATACCCTCGTGTCATAAACAAGAATAGTCGTGAGATAATAGTGAGATGAAGCCAGTGGTCATCGACATCATATAAATCTCATCCCAAGCCCAAGCCCTATAAGTACTCGCATATATACCTTTACTTTTGATTGGAACCCAATACTCATCAGTCCTGCAACTCCGAGCTTGGGAAGTGTAAACCCAGGACAAAAAATTAGCAAATGACCAGCATCGCCTCACTGGTATACAAAGAAAAGATCCGAAGATCCCTTGGCCATTCATTGACTCCCGGCTCCACTAACCTTGCAAGTAACCTCCACCCAATAAAGAAATTCCCATCTCACATCGTTTCGTTATATAAGTTATGTTGTGCTGGTGCCATATGAATGGATGATTTCCACTCATTTACTTGTTTCTTGATTTCGTGTCTCGTGAAGCATGGTTGGTCGTGAAGAGGCGAAACAATAAGAAAGATTCAGACCAAATAACTAAGCGAGAAAACGGGCGCTTGGGGCTATGACGTAATATAGCTGTTAAATCAATTGCACGAAATCCGGGGAGAAGTTTAAAACCTAAGGGTCCGCACTTTAAATTCTATTGATAGATAGTACAATTTGTTAATGCCCAACCGCTCAACGCCCATTCTTTTTGAGACTATTTCAATTGGAAGTCCCTTGACATTTAAGGCAATTCATCCACATTTCCATTCAAACCATTGCTGTCATTTGTCTCTGTGTTTGTGAAGTTCTTAATATCCAATTTTTCGACAATTTTATTCCAGCCAAATGTATCCTTAATCTTTCCTGCTTGGATTCCCTTGAGGGTGGTGAGAAGCTTCTCGCAGATCGCACCGGGGTCTTCAGATGATGAGGGGATGTATTCTGTAGTTTTGTTGTCGGAGTAACGGGTTATGGAGCGGATTGGGACGAGAGCAGCAGCAGTTCCGGCCGCCATTACTTCGGTGAAAGTGGGGAGTTCTTCGTATTTGATCTGGGAACAGGAGGATTAGAAAAGGTTGAATGCGAAATAGAGGCTATAAAATAGATAGGACATGGAAAATACACAAGAAACAAAGGAGGGGCAATTGACTAACCGAGCGAACTTCAGTCTTCCATCCAAGACTCTTTCCAATTTCCAAAATACTATCAGATGTTACACTAGCAATAACATTCTTACTATCCGGAACCACCAATGTAATGGAATCTCCCTCCTTCTTCGCACCGATGAATCCACTTGTAGAAAATTCGTCGATTTCGCTACGCGTTTGACTATCCAAATGCAAGGTTATACCATATCCCTCGTTTCTTGCTTTATCACTCCATCTCAACACTGGCGCGTAGTTTCCTCCCACTTTTGCGCTTCCAGTTCCATGTGGTGCAGAACGATCGAATTCTTCGAGGATCAAGCACTTCACTGGGTGTACACCATGGTAAACACCTACTGGAAGCACGTAGACACAGAATGTATATTCTTCTGGGGGATTCAATCCCAACTGAGCACTGGAACCAAAAATCAAAGGACGGATATACATAGCAGCGCCTGTTTCATGAGGTGGTACATATTCTGCATTTAAAGAGACAGCAGCATGTACACAGTCCATGAAGACATTCTCAGGAACAGGAGGAATGGAGATGAATTCTGCAGAGTGAGCTAGACGAGCGGCATTTTTGGTAGGGCGGAAAATGGTGATGGAAGAGTCTCCGGGAGTGCGGAAAGCTTTCATGCCTTCGTATGCTTGTTGGCCATAATTGAGAGCGGGGGACATGCCATGAAGACGGAGGTAGGGATCGGTAATGAATTTTGGAGGGGTCCATTGGCCGGTCTTGACTGAGTAATGGGATTCGATGTGACCGTTGACTGAAAGAACAATTAGCCTTGTTTGGAAGAGACTTTTGGCAGCAGTCAATTGAGTCACATTAGGAAGGCTGGGGCAGAGGAGTTGATATTACCTTCACGGAATTTGAAGCCAATATCACTCCAATCGATTGTGTTAACAGGCGGTGGGGGGAAAGCCATATTGTTTTGCAAAAAAGATATGATGAGAATTGATTTAAAAGTCAAGAGATTTAGAGATTTGGAAGTAGCACAGCAAGTATTTAAGAATGTGAAAGATTCAAGATTGTTAATAAGTCTTTCGATGATTCCACGGAGACGTAGCAAATACAGCACAGTCAGCTAGCTCCAAAAATATTTCATGTTTCCGAGCTCGGAGAACGCGGGGCAGAAATGACGGAAGGGGAGGAATGATGCTCCGATGTGTACCTGAAGAAATGGGGGTGGAGAAAAGGGAATGTTACAGCTTTGTAGCCAATTAGAATACGATTTTGAATGAATATGAAACAACCAAATAGAACGAATAAAGCGCCTTGGAATTAATTTATCTGAGGGAAGGTGATTTCTCAAACAGGAGTTTATAACGCTACATATGTTCCTAAGTAGGTAGGTAGGTAGTTGGGATGAATCAATCGAATGTTCGGAATTGCTTTCTTTCTCACTCGTTTTCTCAGCTAAGCCTTAACATTCATTACTTTGAATTACCACTTCTCTTTTTCCTTTGTTGCTGACATCTCAAACAACACTACGAAGCATTCATCGAAACATTCATCGAAACATTCGGAGCCGAGTTCCATTCCAGAAGTTGGCCCTTATTCTGCACCGTTAGCCAACCACATCACAATCATCAATACAAATAACAATTCCTTTTCGGGCACAATACAGCATGGCTCGAAAGCCGCACTTTACTCTTGCGGGGATAGCTGCGGCAGCTTTTCTATGCATATTCTTTGTGCTCACATCTCGCAATCAAAATCATGGAACGAGAGCTGTAGATTATGGCACAGAGAGCGATTATAACGCTGAATTCCCTTTGGATAAAACTCCAATTCTCGTCGACGACAATCTTCTTCATGGAGCAGCGACTGCCCCTAAGCTGGAAAATGCTACTTTAAAGTATGTCACCTATCCGCAAAATGCCGTTGGAATGATGCTATTTTTGTACTTATTAACATTCTCACCCTTAGAGCGGAACTCGGTCACGCAGCCTGGAAAGTACTGCACACGATGATGGCCAAATTCCCCGATAAACCTACAGAAGAAGATAGCTCGGCCTTAAAATCCTACATCCATTTATTTGCGCGCCTCTATCCATGTGGCGACTGTGCGCGACATTTCCAAGGGCTATTGAAGAAATATCCACCCCAGGTGGCAACGAGGAGTACGGCAGCGGCGTGGGCATGTCATGTTCATAACGAAGTCAACAAGCGGCTGAAGAAGGAGATATTCGATTGTAGTAAGATTGGAGACTTTTACGACTGTGGATGTGCCGAGGATGGTGAGCCGGGGAAAGCTGTGGAGGCAAAGACAGAGGTTAAGAAGGGGGAGGGAGAGGGGTTTACACCGTTAGAGTTGGACAAGGAAGGGTAGGTTTTCCTTTGAGCTTAAGCATCTTACTGCACAGATGATATGATGCTAATGCAATGGGTGTAGTTTGACTCGGGGAGGTTAAAGCATTTGGAATTGAGTATCAGTTCAGGAAAGAAATTGGTCGTCTGGCACAGAGCAGATCATTTGATTCCAATTCGCAAGAATAAGAAAGAGCCTGTCTCAGGTCTCTCAGGTCTAGTTATGTTCTAAGACTATGTACAATTAGGAATCGAGGTCAGGATCTTATCGAAACATGGCGTTGAGTAGATTTCGGAGTATTGGGGGTATTTTTTCTTGGACTGGAATAGGCAGGGAACGTCTCGATATATTACGCCCGGTATCCATTTGTATAAATTGTAAATAGCATTATTATTTCGTTCGTAAATGTTTATTTCTTGAACCTCAAAATTTTACTGTTAGGCATGTATATAATAGGTACACGCTAGCTCCCAACTTACAAGGCCTAAGAAACCTCACCGGGAGCCCTAAGAAACGGGAATAACCGCCCAAGCTAAAATTATTATCGCCACGTGATCTACCTCACCTTCGCGCTTGCTTGCCTTGCCTCGCGTCTAAGGTCTGCCTGTTCGAGAGCTTCAAATCGGTAGCTCATCTTCCACTCCAACGAACATAACGATTAACGATTCGCATTTGTTTTTTCTACATATTCCAAATTTAAGAAGACCAATATTACAACTTTCAAGATGGAGTTTGGAAACACAGGAATGTTGAATGAAGGTATTTGGGTATCCAACTCAGCTACCAGTAAAGTTAAAGCTAACGATAGCTTCTTGAAGATGGTATTCATGTGGATATGGATCGTTTGAAGAAGGGAGAAGTCAAGTACGATAGCCTGGCCCTATATTGTGAGCTTTACTGATTGATATGATAGCTTAGGAACCTCCATGTAAGAAGCCTAGAGACCACGATAACAATAATGATCGATTCGAGATCAGCGCTGACATTAATTTCAGTATGGCCATAAACTTTAAGGATGGTGTCATTTTGGGTCAGTTCTTTTGGGTCACAATCTGCGGGGTATAAGAGTTACTGATGGATGTATTGGATAGGTGCCGACAGTAGAACAACAACCGGCTCATATATCGCAAATCGAGTTACAGACAAGCTCACCCAAGTACATGATACAATTTGGTGTTGTCGATCAGGTTCTGCGGCTGATACTCAAGCTGTTGCGGATATTGTTCATTACCAGTTGGGAATGTATGGAGTTTTGAATGGCAAAACACCAACCACACAAACGGCCGCTGCTATGTTCCAGGAACTTTGCTACGATAACAAGGATCAATTGAGGTATGAATGATGTCAACTCCGCGAGTTTCTTGTTCTGATTCGAATTTAGTGCCGGTTTGATTATTGCGGGCTGGGATGAACGACACGGAGGTCAAGTCTACTCAATACCATTAGGAGGATCGTTACACAAGCAATCTTATGCTATTGGAGGTTCCGGCTCAACGTACATCTACGGATACTGTGATGCAAACTGGAAGGAAGGTATGGAGGAGGCTGATGCTGTCGACTTTGTTAAGGGTGCATTGCAAGAAGCTATCAAATGGGATGGGAGTTCCGGAGGTGTCATTAGAATGGTGGTTTTGACGGCTAAGGGAGCAGACAGGCATCTATACTTGCCAGACACGAATTATACCGTCCGTCATCAATAGATGGTGAATCATTGTACGAATAGAATCCGACCATAATACCATGGAGTTTACGCAATGAATTAATTTGCAAGGTTTCATAATGGTCAATCCATGGAAATTGCATTTTAATCGAAGCGGTGAGATTAAGAATAGGAAGATTCTTATGTGTGGCTGTCATTCCGAATTTTAATCGTATCGCATTTCTCATAGGAGTATGATTTTGATTGATACTTTTCAGTGTTACAGCATGTGTGATTGTTATAGGTTACGGGGCAATCTTAAATGAAGAAGATTCAATAGGATTTCCTTTATGCTTCTAATGATGTAAAATTAAGGGTATCGCGGTGTGTTGAGTTGTGGAAGGGTGTACCTGTGGTTACTCTTGGGATGAATTTGAAGGGAATACCAGCGTTAACCCCCACAACTCCTTTTAGATTTGAAGTGCGATACCGGTCTAGAATCATGGTGGATATTTAGGTAGGTAGGTAGGTAGGTAGGATTATGGATTGGGCTTTAGATGAGTAGAATTTTGAATGCGCACAGTAATTGGAGTTGACGGAAGCTAGCCAAGAAGATACATAGGCTCTATTTGATAGTAATGGTAAGTAATATTCCTGTTTAAAAAATGTGTCAAGTTGGGTATGTATAGCTGGACAGTAGATAGTAGATAGTAGATAGCTATAGTAGGCAGGTGCGAAATCTTCCATGGGTCTGGAGACATTTGATTGATATTGTATATATATGTCTAACCAGGTATATGGAATTGAAATGGCAGTTGTTAATATGGGAGATAGATGGATCTGCTAGGTGGGTATTGGTATTGGCATCTCGCTCGTCGATTACGGAGATCTATCTGGGCAAGGTAGCTCTGCATGCTTTTCTGTCTTTTCTTGTACTTGTCATGTCGGGCGTATTAGATATGGATAAATGAGCGGGTTTTTTGATTGTTGTAAGTATAGTGTATGGTGTATATATATATAGATATATATAGATGATACTAGGATAGATACCCAAGTGCTCATCACGAGTATCTAGATAGACTACTAGAAATAAGCTGGTGCTCTGAGTGCCTACTAGGTGATTGTATCATCTATCATCTATCATCTATCATCTATCATCGATCATCTATCATTCATCATTCCTCCTTTCCTTTGCCTCTAGTATAAGCCCATCTTTCCCATCTATTCGTTCGACTGGCCGATCATCTTGAATTCCCATGGTTTCCTCTAACCTGAGGCAATACCACACGCCAGTCCAAATTCAGGGTTCTCAGCAATCTCCAACTTTTCGTCATAGGTACTAGGTATTGATTGTACCGCACCCAGCGCCCTCTCCACATCTTCTAGCCCAGCCGCCCCAGTCAGTACATGTACATGTACATGTTAAATACATAACATATCATACCACACCATACCATACCATACCATACCTACCTATTACCCACGCAGTCCCTACCCAAGTATCTACCCAGTATCTGCCCACCCACTCAGTACTCTCAACCAACTGCCTCGCCTTACCTTATTACTCCGTACAAATCTCTTTTCCATAATTCACGTCCCTCCATAATAATAATTATAATAATAATAATAAACCC
>PHWZ01000215.1:0-34138 GCA_004379285.1 Botryotinia calthae | reverse complement strand
CCCCCCAAAAGAACAAAAAACAGTCAAGAAGGAAAAAAAAACTCACAATCCCCCGTCAAGCCATGCAAAAACTCTCCATGCGAAATAACCAAAATCTCCACATGGCGCTTTCCTCCCTCCCTCCCCAGCTCCCACAACCTCTCTAAAACCCTCCGCCCCCTCTCCCTCTGTTCCCGACTCCTCCTCCATCTCCCGTCCACCCACATTCCATCTCTCTCCCGGTTCCTCTCCCACCCCTCTTCCACCCCTTCAAAATCCACTCTCATCCCTACATTTGCATGTCTCCTCCTGAGCTCCTGAATCGGCGACCCGGTGCAATTCGGCACGGAGCCGTATTCGCGCAGTAAGGGATCGACGGTGATGGGGATGTGGGTTTGGGAGGGAAGGGATAGGAGGGCGGTTTGGAGAGTGCGGCGGAGCGGGGAACAGAGGATGTGGACGGGTTTGAGACGGGAGAGTTGGGTACGGAGGGTGTGGCATTGGGATTTGCCGTGGGGAGTGAGGAGGGGGTCGGTGAGGGTTCTGGAGTTGGGAGTGTGGAGGTTGTTGTAGGCCTGGGGGTGGTTAGGGGATGTTGGGATGGGAGAAGGAAGGGAGAGGGAATGACATACCTCTGCGTGACGAACAAAATGTACTATTATTCTTCCACGCCTGGGGCTCGGTTTTGGTTTTGGTTTCTCTTTCGGCTTCTCTTGCGGTTTTGATTGTGACTTAGGTTTAGGAGGAGAAGCAGAAGACGGAGTCGCTTTCTTCGGCGCCGGTTTGTGGTGTTTCGATTTAACACCCTCTCGATGGCTTGGTGGAGGAGGAGATGATTTTCGCGACCAGAATCCCATGGTATAGTATCTTATATTTAAATTGAAACTCAAACCCAAACGCAACTTTTTGGTTGACAGCAGAGTTAGGAATCTAGAGATGGAATCGAAAATCAAGAATCAAGAATTGAGAAGCGAGTGTCGAAGTGATGGTAGTTCGGAATGTAGAATTTTTGAATCCTTGTATGCTTGTTTGCTCGTGTACGTGTGCGCGATTCGCGGGGAAGAAGATAGAGATGGAGATAGAGATAGAGCTGGAGTCTCAAATTAGAGTCTTGAGCTCGAGCTAGAGTATGTTTATTTTCATGTGCGTATATCTATTTATATCTATACACACATGTATACAATGAAACACACAAAACAAGATATCCACAGCAGAGAAGAACAAGAAAGAGGAGGCGAAGAAGAAGCAACCCATGATGTAATTTCATTTCCTTCCAAAACCCCTTCCATGGCAAAAAGCAATACTCCATTACCCAGTGACGGCTATCCCAAAATTAAAAAGGAGATTCATGCCCAACGATTTATTAGTCACTTGTGGCTTAGTAGACTAGGTGACTAGGTAGCGGGTTGTAAGTATGGTAATTAATGGATTAGGTGGTAAATCATTATGGATCAAGGATGCTGTGACTATTTGTTTTGAGATTCTAAAGATTCTAAACATGTAAGTTGAAAAATCGAATGAGACACTTGATCTATATGGCCGACCGTAACGAAGGCGAGTATTGATGGATGGACGAATGGGTCTTTCGACTGGTCGGAGGGAAAAAGGAAAATTGAAGAAGAAAGAAAAAACGATGTTCAACTCCGTCGATTCCCAATATGAGAATTCTTTTCATCATACTTCTTCTCAGTATACAAGGTGTATGTATATATTCCCGATATGTAGCAAAAGCAAATCCAAACACAGTAACGAAAACCAACCCCCAAAGAGTCAAATAACAAACCCACCCATCTTCACATGAGATCGCCCAGAAGGTTTTCACCATTTCACCGGGTATCAATTTCTCGGCAGCAGGTCTTCAAAACGGCCATTCGACTCACTGCAGAGGCAATGATCGATAAAAGTATTGAATAGCTGCGGAGAACCTTTGAGCTATTCAGCTCTTTCTCCAGGGGATGTACGGATGAGCCATGAGCATGTGGATCCATACCGCCGCCGCCATTGTCACTCAGATCCCATGGAGCTTGAGTTCTAGGATTGATGACTGCTAGTATGGCAAATGAAATACGGAATGTATGGCGACCTGATAATTGGTCGCCAAAAAGTCATAAAGTGGGAGAAAATTCGGGGGGATAGAGTACAAGAGGCGTTACCCGTAAGTTACTGCCCTGTGACTTCGTTCCATTTCTGATATATTCTGGGGACTGATATTTCTAGAAGATTGTATGGAATAAGTACTCCTATCCTCAAATGAGGTCGTGAGAACCACACAACCAATGATATGTCATAGCAGAATTTTGTTGTATATCTTAAAATTAAGGAGAATTATTCCACGAGAGACAAGAAGCTAGTAGAAAGCAAGTATAAATTGCCTCCCTTAAGACAACCGATAGGATAACTTTGGAGAGGTTTTGTTGCAAATCTGAAAAATGGGAAAGTTTGTCTACCACTGTATACTGGAGCTAAATGGTAGGGGGGTATGGTGACTGTCAACTTTTCTCATCCGCCCAGAACTTTCCAGCGCCAGACCAACTTGTCTGTAACGGACCACGCAACGCCACTTAATGGAAGCAGTAAAATAGAAAATTACCACCTTTGTGCACTCGTTTTTGTGACCGAAGACTGTAATCATGGAGCTATGTCTAATTTGAAGCAGGTAACGCAGGTAACTCAGCTAAGTTATAACATGGCACAGTCCAATGTATTCACCAAATCAATAGTCAAAATAATTAACAACACTCAGATCAAGGGCGTAAAATGCATCATTAGAGTATCATATGCTGTGATCAAGCTCAAAACCTTTTGAGCCATGTAAAATGTGAAGGCAGGTGTTGATACAGAGGGGTTCTCACACATATTTCTTCGACTATTCCTCCATCTTGTCTCCTTCAGTCGCCGTCTCAGCCGGTTTCTCTTCTTCCTCATCATCATCGCCCTCCAAAGCCTTCATCGCTAATTTCTCTGCTTCCTCAAGGATATCCTTGGGTACTTCCTGATGTCTTCCCTTTGTTGGTCCATCAAGGTTGCTAATCCAAGTCATCTCCATCTCGAATTCCTTATCCTTATTGTCATCATGCGCAACATAGATAATTCGTGCAGCCTCCTTGACACCATCTAATAAACTCAAATTGCCAGCTGCAAGATCCAACTTCTCTAATTCGGCCTTGGCGACTTGACGTCCTTTACCGGTAGCAGCTCCATAGTAACCCCAGTATAATCCACTTGGTTCAATCATGTAAAGACCTGGTCCGCCATATTTCTTGCCTTCAACTTTTCCTCCAGAACCAATGATTGGTCCGCTTCCTACTTGTCCATCAACTGGTAATTCTTGCTCGGAATCATAACCTGCAACGATTGCAGTTATACCGAATGGTCGCACGGATGAATAGAGAGTGTATGCTTGAAGATATCCACCCATTCGACTAGCCAGATCTGCGGTTGTAATTGGAGTTTTGTAAACGTTACGCCAGCTTGCAGCTTCATCGCGGGCACGGGAAACGAAATGTCTACCATCTGGTACTAATCCTGAAGATACCTATAGGATCATTAGCCATTTTATCATTCCAAAATGACCATCCAAGTATCGGAATTGTACATACAGCACCCATATGTCTATCGATTGTCGCAATACGTTTGTTGGCTCCAGCCTTTAGAAGCTTGCTGGTAATGACCTTCTCAACGGCAAGCACAACACCATCTTTACATTTGATTCCAACAGAAGTTCCACCATTTTCAACTGCCTTTACTGCATATTCAACTTGAAAGTTTCGTCCATCAGGGGAAAAGACGGAATTCGAAAGATCATAACCTGTACCTATCGAAGTCTAATATAAGGGAGAAAGTTAGCTGACGGAGCTCATTTATGTGATCCGATTTGCCAATTTGGATAAATTGAAGCTTACCATGATTTCAAGATTTTAATGGAAGATGTTCACGAGCTTCAAAGACAAATAATTGGGATCGGGTGGTGAAATGTGAGGGAGGTTTATCAACGAAGCTCTTTAGATTCTGTATATTTGGAGCTCCAGGCACCACGAAACGCGTTTAGGTTGGAGGGCGGCTCTTAGCGTCATCTTCGAAATCCCAGCCTTAATGTTAAGGTATCAAGCTATCTATCAGACTGGAAGGGGGTCACATGATGATAAGGATAAGGATCGGAAAAATGATCGGAAAATGATGGGATAAGGGGATAAGGGGATAAGGTCAAGTGGTGGGCGATAAAGATAAAGAAAGTTAAAAAAACATGTCAAAGGGTAACGAACCCCTGACAAGAAAGTGATGCAGAATGCTCAATAGTGCCCAGTGACAACACGGAGCAATGACATTGACATGGGGCGCTTTGAGGGGGTCAAGTCTCTCACGCAGGCACATGGCAGGTCAGTTGGTTTGTATTCATCAAATCACCGTTTTGTCTTAGGACCACTATACTTCTGTTTTACCTCCATCTCTTGCTTGCGTACGCGTATGATGAAAGGAAAAGTATAAGTTGGAGATTTCTCAAACGTTTATACGAATGATAATACCTACTTGTACTGGTAACATTGAATTAGATCTGGTGACGCTCCGCTCGGCCACTGCCATGGGGGCTTTTTCGCTTCGCTCCAGTTACTCCGTACACGGATAGATGTTTCTCAATACCTACCTCGAAGTGGACGGGTGCTCAATCAAGTAGTCAATAGACAATAGAATGGATATGACTATTTCGAATCAGAAACCGTAGATAGATAAAACCTAGAGCGTAGCGAAGAAGCCTCCACGGCAGTGGCCCAGCGGAGCGTCTTTGATTTCGCAGTAGGTTTCCTCAAATCAAATAAAGGGGGACAGGGGGACAGGGAGACACAGGAGATACAGGAGATACTTTGCCTAGGTAATCTTCCCCCCTAGATCAACACCCAGGTGCAAGTACTCTTCATACATCCCCAGTCGCCATCTAATTTATTGGTACCTAATGATCTACAAACAGTTGTTCATCTCTTTCTTTATATGTGCACTCTTTGCATGTACACTGCATTGCGTAGCACGGAGATCTGAAATGAAAGAAAAGCCTTATCCAGTGAACCCGCAAATTGAACCACGGTGATACTCGTGTCATAGAACAATTGGCAGATAAAGCAATCAACAGTGTGACGCTAACAGCCCAATATGTTTCGAAAATAGCAAAATTAACAAGTTTTAATACTTTTAATAGGGTTTTATGGTTTTATGGTTTTATTGTGGTTTTCATGATTTTCATGATTTTACCATGATTTAACAAAGAGGGGTCAGCCATTCAAAGATCGACCCAGCACGTGCTTATCTCTCTTTGATACGACATGATACATTCAATACCTGGTAGGGAGGTATATTAGTATGGAGCACATTGATGAGGGGGGGATACCAATCAATATCAATATCAATATCTATATCTATATCACCATCTGTGTCTATATCTATATCTACAACTATATCTATATCTATATCTATATCTACAGCTATATCTATATCTATCTTCCTCCTCAACTCCTTCCTCCCATCCTTCCTCCCATTCTTCCTTCAACTTTCTACAAATCCTCATAGACCTTTCAATTTGCAACGTCATATTATATTGTATTGCATTCATTATCTTGCTATCAAATCTCTAAAAAGAAGCGCAATCACACACGAGTACAAGACGCTTGAAACATTCAGACTCATCCCAACTTCCGTGGCTTATTGGGTTACCGCTGCTCTGCTGAATCATTCCAAATAAGCTCATTTACCATTCGTTACCATTTCCAAAAGCGTCGCCCATCTTTCTTCCCTTCCCTTTCCTACCCGCCATCACCGCCACCACTTCTATTCAATCAATCTCAGGATTCCCTTCCCTACTTCCCTTAATTTCTCTCCAGAGTAATTCTATTCTATTCTACCCTTTACCTCAGTACATAGCATAGTCAATAATAACAAGCAAAGCCATTTTGCATTTGTCCACCAAGTCTGCTGCTCCATTCTCTTGCATACATACCTGCATGTTCCTCTGACTTTTAGCCTTTACTACAAATCAGATCAACATTCGATTCGAACATTCTGCTTCCTCAGAAACCTCTCAAGCAATCAAATTTGTTTGCAACGTTTGTCTTGCAGATTATCAAATCGTTTACATCATAAGGTATGCTATTGCTATTCCTTCCTCTGCCCTTTCCCCTCCAAATAACTCAACTAATGTATCTGCCGCAGTATCGAATAACTACTTGCACACATATACGTCATGGCTACACAAGAAGAGCTCGCGATGCTTTTCGCTCGTAACCTTTCCCTCCACAACCCTCCTCCTCCTGCCCCTGTAGAAGAGCGAAAGGAAGTTGAGCCAACATACACATACTTAATCTCTCAACACTATACCCATTCCGCACATGTTGTTAAGCAAGCACCCAGACCGGCTTCCGAACCACCTCAAACAGATCAACTCACAGTAGATATTATACTTGCCAGACATGGTGTCGATTCTTCTTCTTTATATCCTACCCAAATCGAACTCTTCAAGACTGCAGATGCTACCCAGCAGATGCGATTGATTGAGTTATGGAGAATCTGCCCACCATACAATGGAGGACATGCGTTGGCACAAGATCTGTGGACGGGTCCTTCTACTAGTCTTGAGCAGGAAGAGTCCATGGCAAAGTCGAGATACGAGCGTCAAATGATGGAAGAAAGAATGTCTCGAACACAAGATTCAAGTATGGATGATGATACTATGAGTGATGGTAGTAGCCATGCTCCATTGACACCAATTCAAGGTGGAGATGCACGTTGGAATCATGTTGAGCATGTTGAACCTTACATGGCATCTGGCTATGAGCTTTTAGCTGCACGAGAATATGAGCAATCGACCGGTCCTTCGAAGGATATTTACTCGCACTTTGGATCGGCAGTGGGCGGACCTCAATACAAACAATCTACAGACCCAGTCTATAACAATGTCGAAGCCGTTCATGGATACCCAAACGTGGAAGCGATGGAGAATCAGTAAGTATCTTTTTTATCTCAATTAATGTGTTGGCACTTTGATCTCTCCCCTCTCCCCTTTTCTTTAACCCCACCTCAAACGATCCCCACTCCGAATACAACCCCACCTTTTCAAAATTTTGCCCACCTTTGAGTAGCTTTTCTGCACACGTGGTTTTTACTAACTCGGTCATGGCAGGTATGGAGTATTTCAGAACTATCAGTTTGGTGGATACACAAATGGAGGCGAAGACGAGGAGATGTTGTAAATAAAAATACATTTTACTCTAGGTAGCTATAGTTAGCACTTCTATAGAGATGAGAATATCAGGCAGGGAATATGGGGGGAAGTTATTATTGTTCGGCGAGACATTACATGGATTTCGTTTTTGTTTTTGGAGGAGTATCTGGAGGGTTGTTAGGACATTCGTGCATGGAGTATATTTGCATTCGCATTATTCTACAAATTGTGTTCTTGAAGGCTAGTGGTTGGTCAAGGACGATGATATCTTTTTCTTTCATGTATTTCTTCTTCTCTTGATTTATTGTTCTCTTTGTGTGAGGTACGTACCTTCTGATCGACCCACCCCTCTACCATTTCCCCTGCCCCCCTCTCCTCCCCCTACAATACTCAGCATTCCATACCTTTTTACTCCAGTTTTATATGCCATTTCAACTTCAAATCACAACGGCATTCGCTACTCAAGGTACGCATCAACACCCATCCCTTTACCTTCTCACCCCACCCCCTTTTGACTAGAATACCTCTTACTACTCACATGAAAGCTTCCCCTCCTGGACTGGCAACTACACCACCAAATATATTGGATCTGGACCCGGAGCTGGATTTTCTTTTGTCTTATTCATGCCCACATTCTTTCCCCGTGTTATATATATTGATAGGATATATGAAATGGAATATATAATTATTTTGCAAGTTTTGATTTTTGGTATGAGTGAGTGAGGTGAGGGTGATGTGATTTAGATGTAATGAATACTTTTCTCTGCTTCATCCATTAACTTATTCCTTCTCCCTCAAGTTTGTGAGTAATGTAACATGTAATTCAAAATACCTTTTTTGTCTTCTTGATTGATTCACATTATCAAGCAATATCTTTTTCTTCTTCTGTGATCCCCCCCTCACCACCTTTCACCTCAGATCTTATAATGCTTATATATGTTATATAAGTTCACCAGACGAGGGAGTGGAAGATTGGAAGATCCAAAAACAGGTAGAGTAGAATTTTTTGGTATTTAGGATATTCAAAATCAAAGGCCAAAGGCAAACAAACCATCTGTCTATCTATGCGTTATCATATCATTTGATATCATATTTGTGTGTGTGTGTGTACGTATGTATATCTTAATTTCCGTGCACTTCCTCATAACATGTATGTATGTATGTGTTGATTTCTATTCCTCCAATCCAATCCAAAAGAAATGAAATGAGAACTTTGGAGGAAGACGGGAAAAAAAGAAAAAGAAAAACGCCCTCGCTATGCCGCTATATTAAAACCATTCATAAAATCATCTATATCATCGTCTCAGTGTATTGTTCCCAATAATTATCCCTTGCCAATCATTTCCTCTTGTAAAGAAATGCAATCCATCAATGAAAACATTCTAAGACAATTGAGCTAGCTTTTGTAAAGCTGTCAAGACACCTATTGAAACATTAGCAATCGATCAATCATACAATGGCAATTAGTAGAGACATACCCGTAACACCTTGAGTAAGTGTATACCCAGCTTCAGTATTTCTACTACCCAAACTAACAGTCGTAACATTATCAACCTTCTTAGCTCTGTCCAAATCATTGGCCCATCTGAAGATAACCTCGTCATCCCTACCATCACCTATTACTAGTAAGAAGTCGACAGGAGAAGTATGTTCAGCATTGGGTGACATGTCTTTTGCAAGGCCTTCGAAAATTTTCATGGCAGCTGTACCCTTAGACCAATCAATTGGTTCTACTGCAACAGCTCCTAGAAGAGACGTTAGTGGGTCTTTCATAATGTCAAAACTAGGAATGCGTACCCTCAAGAGGAAGAGCTCTAACTCTTTGCTCAACACATGCATCATTAATGTGGCTTGCACAGTCACCTGCTTGTCGAGTTGCCGTTTCGAAGTCTTCAGCATTCTTGTAATGGAAGATCAAACTACAGTGTCTGGTCTCAATCCAAGATCCTGGTGTTCGCTCGGTATAATAAGCCATAATACCTTCAACTGAATCTTTCCACGCTCGCATTTTCTCAGGGTCAGCCATCTCGGTCCATTCCGAAGTTCCAAATTGTTTGAGGAAACATCCATTTTCAGCAATGAGACCAAGACGTGGAACTCGTTTGAATAAACGGTCAAGCTCTTCTGGTTGTCTACTAGACATTACATAGACTGTATTTCTTTCATCTTGTAAAATGTCATTAAGAGTATCAATGGTACGCTATGTACTGTTAGCATCTGCTTGTGATCGACCATTTGAGTCACTTACTTGCGGGCTTGTTAAAATAATACTGCTCGGTGAGCCCCATGATGCCAAAGTTCCTTCGTAATCAATAATGAAGAGCCTACGCTCCGATTTCTGATACTTTTGACCAAGTATATTGATCGAGAGACGAGGAACAGATGTAGTCTCCCTCTTATGCTGCTCATCATAAACCTTGTCGAGGCGATGAAGAAATTCATTAAACCAATGTTCACCTGTGTGGTGCATGACAGCTGCATGAAGCTTTGTGAATCTTTCTTCTTTCTCTTCATCCTCCATTTCGAGAGCTTGTTTGATTGCATCGGCACATTGGCGATAATCCCAAGGATTAACAGATAATTCATTACCACCGAAGATGGAAGAACTACCAGTAAATTCACTAAGAATAAGAGATCCATGCTTGTTGTGACCTTCAAACTTGCCATCTTGACAAAACAAATATTCATGACATGTCAAATTCATTCCTTCGCGCTGACTTGCAATCATCAAAGCATCAGCGACTGTGAGTAAAGCTAGATATTGTGGATAAATAATATCTTGCTTCAGGTAAACGACTGGTTGATAAGCGAGATTTGCCCATGAAGAGTTGATTCTAGTAACAATATCTGAAACGGTCGCATCGAGTTCAGCATTCTCTGTGGTAGAGGTTGCTACTTGGATAAGAACGACTTTGTCTCGCCATTCGGGGTATTTATTCAGGAACAGCTCGTACGCCTGAACGAAGAGAAGAGTTAGTAGTTGTTCATAACGGGATTCATTAGAAAGCTGCATCATCAAGTACAAGTACTTCGAGAAGCTTAAATAAAGTAGACAGAAAACTCACCAAAAGTTTAGGTCGTACACCTCGTACATGATCCAACTTATCTCTTGCAACAATAAGTTTCTTGCCACGGTATCTCTCTTGCATCGTGTTTAGCCAATGAGTAGCTTTGGGGTCCAGACGGTTCATATCCAGAGCAACAGGATCAATTCCAATTGCGAGATTAATAACATCGATAAACCGATCCTCAAGTTGAATACCATCGTTTGTGGCTTCAACCATCAAGATGCGACTGCAGGTTTGCAAGAAATGGCGTGCATACTCTTGAATTTGGAACCCAATAAGATTTGCTCCTAACATACCCTCAAGTAGTTCCTTGCGAACCGCCAAGCATCGAAATACTTCCGAAGATGGAAACGCAACGTGAAGGAAGAACCCAATCTTAGCATCTGGAAGCTTTTTACGGATCATTGAAGGTACCATTAGAAGATGGTAATCATGGATCCAGATAACATTTCCTCTCTTCCATGACTTGACGATCTTGTCTGCGAAAGCTTGGTTCACTTTGACATAATAAACCCAAGAATGATCCTCGTAAGCCTTGCTTTTGGGATTGTCGGGAATCTGGTAGTGAAAGACGGGCCACAAAATCTGCTTGCAATAGTGCGTGTAATGGCCATCGAAATCGCTATCTTTGCAGAAAACTGTCAGAGAATCGTACTCTGTAGCCATTCGATCTTCAATGTCCTGCTTTTGTTGACTTTCGAGAGCATCCGTTGGCATTCCTAGTGTACCGACCCAAATCTTATCCTCGAGGTTTCCGCTTCTAACTGCAGCTTGCACAGCATTTCTTAACCCCCCATTACCTTGCTCCGCTGGCTCAACTTCCCATTCGGCATTTGCGAAAACCCTGTCATGACTGTCACTTCTTTTATATTGTGGTTGACGAACTCCAGCGCTTCCAAGGAGCTCTGCCTTCTCCTTCATCTTGTTATGTTTGAGAATATCTGCGGGAGGAGGAGAACTGGCTCGGGAGCGTGGTTGATTGAACATCTTTCCTGCACCCCATGCTGGCGAATGGGGGTCGCTGGGCGCGATTATGGAATGTTGGTTCTCTTGTATAGGGAGGGAGGCTTTTAGGTTTAATGGTTCGGTTTGAGCAAAGAATTGTTCATGGTCAACATCATGTATTGGTGTTGCTGGAGGCGTTATATCTCTTTGGTGGCCAAAAAGACTCGGTTTACCAGTATCGATTCTGGTAGTAGCTCTTCTAGCAGCACCTGGACGTCCAGAACGGGAAGCGTTTGAGTTTGAATCTGGGTGGAGATTGGATCTGGTAGGGGGACGAGAGTTACTGGAAGGAAGTTTGAAGTTAATTGTGTTTGGGAGAAAACTATATTAGAGATGATCAAGTCAGTCTTTGTCGTTGGAAAAAAAAAGTTAGAAAATGAAATCGCAACGAGATGGATGTCTACAATCTTTGTAACTTCGAAGCAGAGGCCTGCCAAGTTAAATAGCATAACTTGCGGAGCTTTGAAGGCATATACTGTCGTACAAAATAGTGTAGAGTTTCAACTGATAGTTGGAAAAAGATTGTAGATGGAAACATATCTAGCACCGAAATGATTTGAGGGGGGGAAACACGTACAGGGAGACCACAAAGACGGTCATGATGAAATTTTGGAAGAGATCCTCAAGAACGAAGAAGGAGAATCAAATTCGGAGTGATCTGTTTCGTAAATTGGTAATTGCGCAATCATGAGCTTCGTGATTGTGTGGTGTGTTGTGTTGTGTAGCTTTACAGCTTGACAAGATCTTTCTTTATCGGCGGAGAGCACGTTCGAAGGAGGGGCAGTAAATAAATCGATAGAGAGATAGATGGTGGGGCAGACGAGATGTGTTCCAGCAGAATAGGAAATCAATCCAGGGACGTCAAGAATACCGGTAGATGTGTAAAGCAGAGCAAGAGATAATGCAAGAGATAGATACGATTGTCGAAAGAGAAAAAAAGGGATTGTGTTTGACGGGGCTGGGCTGTATTTGAAGCTTTGCCTACGAGTAACAGGTAAGTCAGTCGTAATTGGTAAAATACTTCATGAGGCCAATACGTGGTGAAGGCGTAAAGGATGGGAAAGTTTATGGGACACAAGGGTATTGCCGGACCAGTAGAAGAACAGAGGAGGCATGCATGCATGCTTGGTTTGAACTTACAAGTTTGAGGGTCTGAGGTTTGATTCAACTACTCGCAGACTGATTGATTCGGGGTTGCAGGGAAATGCGGGAGCGACGCGATGCTAATAGGATGGGGCAAGGTATGAAATGAAGCAAGTAGGATCTACATATATATATACAAATATCATATATGCTTCCTTCTTCGTGGTACCTGTCGATGCTGCGGCGAAGAGAGAGCGAAAGGGAGGCAGGTAGATATGTTGCAATTGTCTATCTCGCAGTCCTGGGGCATCGATTCAACATGATACGAAAAAAGATTGTATCGTTTCCTTCTTTTCGTGTCCTCCCCTTTTTTATATGTCTCAAAGCGAAAACTTCTGACATGGTACTTTCTAGAGAATTCCGTTTTTCTCATAAAAACCATTATCTCATAGCCGGAGCATTTTATCCATGGGGTTTACGTCAGGCACGAGAAATATCGAACATAACATGACAATCATGACAACCATGGCATGGATCAGATGTGCAAGTATGCAATGCGAATCCACATCCCGCCGCAATTGTTCCCTATCAGATCTCCAAATACGTGTATTTTCTGTCGGGGAACAAGCTCACTGTCTGTCTGTTCATTTATCGTTGGAAACGGATTCCCACGAAGCGTCCACACATACATACCGGTACACTTGAGCCATTTTTCGTTAATCATAGTTCACTTCGGATGGATCATCTTGGAAATCCAGGATATAAGGTTCGTCCTCTAGATAGTTAGTGTATACGTGGAAACATACTTCCCCAAGAGTCAGGACCCCTCACGCACGACTAGGACGAACGCGCCATCTAGCTCGCTTTGGCACGAGGTGTGTAGTGTACAATGTGTAATGTATATGTGCAGTCTGTACCTACTAAGTGCCTCGCTACTCTGCACAATAAAGGCTCGGGTATATCTACCAAGTAACCCTACTTACCCCGTATCTCCAACTTTATCCCGACCAATCCACGCCAACATCTCGTACATTGATAAAAAGAAAGCCTCTGATCTGATGGCTGATGGCTGATGGCTGATGGTGGATGGTGGATGGTGGACGGTGATGATGATGATGATGTGCTCAGGACCTCTGAAGCTAACTATTCCTACGCATCCAACACTTCTTCTTAACCAACCACTGTTTCGGACTCGTGTTGAATTGCTTTTCACAAACTCAAAGACATCCATCTGTCAATACATACACCCACACATACCTACACCCCTAGCTATAGGTATACCGACTAGCATTGGCACCACGTCTATCACACTTTTGTTCGATGTTTCAATTCTCGTTTACTGTGACGGTTAAGATACAATATTCAAATCTAACGCTTCATTCTGTTTATTCATCTAATTGCTTCTATTGATTAATTCGCTCATTCGCCTGTTTCCTTCCCTGACCTCCACATCCATATTATATATTTATTTCCAAGGCAGAGAAAGCTCCACCTCCAAAAAGGAAACTTGGCGCTCTAGTCAAGACTTCAAAGGGCTAGAACATGTAGAACGTGTGTCAAAAAACGATCTCATCAGCCACAGCTTGATCAAGAAATCCCTGAAAAGCTAATTACTGGTGGGCTGTCTCTCTTGAGTCTTGACTACGTTCCTCGCTCCGCTTTTTGGAAGACTACGGTATGCTACTCGAGCTACTCCTCTATGTAAATACTCTTTCCCTTGACCACTCACCAACCTCCATACAAACGCGTGCGTCGTGTACTCCTCTTAATTCTTAACGCTGAACCACACACAAAACTTGGAATGGATATTACAAAAATGGCTCAATGTGTAATAATCCCCTCTTTAACAATCTACCGCTACCTACATGCACAAGTTTTTAAACCGGCTTTTCCCGACCACATTCGTTTCCTGGCTGGTGCGGTAAAAAGCTCCGGTAGATTGCATGATCTACAATATCTATTACCTTGCTTGGGATATGGGGAAATTTTGATATCCAGATCAAAAATAAGGTCATCTCCATCCATTAATGAGCGTTGGGCACAAAATCATATCACATCTCAGAATTCGCACCGTACGAACCGGGCCGCTTGCAACCTCTTCGCCAATGATTCTCGTTACGAATTGATCAGCCTTCGAATCACGAACCACCATCTTCGTCTTGATATGTTTCAGCGTTTGGAGGTTCTGTGGTTACATGATGAGTCCAGACCCAAGCGAGTAGAGCCTTCTCCAGAAGGCTTCAAGAAAACGAGGAACAATAATAGATTCCTTCTATGCAGTGATGCAAACGCCATGTAACGCGATGTATCACTTGTTCTTATCAATCTATATACCGGTATTTCCTACAAATACCATTTTTGCAGCTTAATGGTGAATACCTCAACACAGATCAATTTCAAATCCGACAAAAACCAACCATACAGCCACATGAGATGGAAAACATTCTCCCGGGTGCTTTCCAGGTTTTAATGTCGTATTTCATACCCGTCGAGGCCTGCCGGTTACACAACTTGGCCAAGTCTGGACCACAGGATCTGGATATGATTAGGATATTTTCCCCTCGGACATGTGGATGTGAGAGTAACCCTCCAACAATAGACCTCAACATGAATCATCAATCACAGCACTTATCGAATAGACATCATCGATGCTGAAAAAGAATTGTCTCGCATTCCAGCCGGTTTCACTGGCTCCCTCTAGGATGGCCCAATGAGACAAAAATGGAAGGAAAGTTGGACCTTGCGTTCTACATCTGAAAAGTCTCGTCGTACAGCTCTATGTTCTCATTGTATTCGACAGCCTCATTTAGTGATGCAGGATGGTGATTTGCCCATGGAGTGAAGAAGATGATGATTATAGTGATGAGCTCATCAGTCCTTATCTACCAATCTTTTGATTCAAATCACCAGCACCTTTCGCTGGTTGGTTCGCAAGTGTCCAAATTTGTATGACTCCTCGGTCTTTACAGTGATGGTGATGACAAGATCACCATTGTTCAACTCACCACTCTTGACTTGGTCATTTTGCCGACAACAGGTTGCATCGATATCTCGAGTTCATTTGTCTCAGCAGAAAACATGCGATTAGCGCTCAGCTTAGTATTACACAGTTTGCCAGCGGCCCATCTAAGTGCACGAATCTCAATCTCCCACCAATTTCCATTTACATGTTTCTACAGCAATTTTTCATTTCCGAACCAAGTTCCATCTCAATCAACCCTTCCACCAATCTATACCCTAACAGTGGGTGCACGGATTCGTGAGACTTTCTTCACAATGAGAAGAATCGCAATTAATCCAAAATAATTTGATTCTGACAAAAACCGGTGATATAATCATTCGATCTAAAATGATCTTTTCACAAAGTCTCAGAACTTTTGAAGCAAGGGCGCACAAAATATCCTCAAATCCAAGTTTTTATTGTCCTACAAATGATTGCATCCACTGTTGCTCTCAATCACTCCCCTTCCAGTATCTCCTGCTCCCCTTATTTATCGAAGTGCTTTGTTGTTATACAAAGCTTGTCATGTTAACTTCCCTTTTCTCACTCATTCTCCATAATTATCAATTACGTACTTTGGAGCCTGGTCCTTCAATTCAGGAAGCAACTTACTTCCTGTGCACCCATCACTCACAACTAAAATATTTCCACCCTCAACAGTCCACAATAGACATTCAACAAAAGACCCAATCTTCTCATCTGGAGTGAACACGAGCACATACAGAACATCATCAACACCCCCTCGCATTTCCGAATTGAATATACAAAACAGCTTGATGGTATAATAAGTACAGATACCTGCCCCCCTTTTCAATACATATCACTATCACTACCACTACAACCCATTCTCCGCTCCCTTCTCTTCTCTTCTTTCCAGAATACCATATCCCACCAGCTAGATCTAATATAAATCTCAATCCTCTAAAAACCAATCATTCTCCATCCGTAAACAATCTTTTCCGTCCAGAATCCTTTTTGTTCAATACCTACCCAGGTACCTGGGTATCTATACTACACAACAACCCCTCATTCCGCATCCCTCTCCTCGCGAACCCCCTACTTACCTAGATACTCACACACTTGTAAACATATCATCCGACTTTCCAAACTTTCAAATCGATACTCACACCTCCTCCCTCACACCTCCTCACATCTCCTCACAATCCCTATCCGTTCACATCCACATCCACAATATTAAATACACACTCACCCAAAACTCACAAAGAGAAGTCCATTTCTAAGATCTCATCTCATCTCATATAAAATTTATTATAACTCTAACTATCCAATTTCTATTCTCTATTCTCTATTCTCTATTTCCTAATACTTAATATAAAAAATACTGAGGAGATATAACATCTCTAATAAGATAATTATTCTATAGAGTATTTACTTTATTTTACTACTAATATTAATATCGATAATTCTGCAAAGAAAATAGTAGACCTCAATTCATTCATTTAGTATTATACAAAATTACACACCAACTTTCTATTACTCTCGAGTTTCATCATGTCAATTCCGTCGCGCTTCATTCAAATGTCAGGACTCAAGACTCGAGACTGGAATTAAATATCAAGCTTGATAATCTAGAACACTAAAATCCTGAAGAGTGTGTTTGTGCTCAAATACTATACTATCATTTTCTATTCACACAAAATTGGTCAACATAAAAGTATCGTCATCCTAGGAATGTAATAATCAAGTTCATTGAAGTAGAGTAAAATATTTGTTTTTGCAATTTCAGTCATTTGATAATATACAGCAAGAATCACAATTCTAAGTGATGAGTAGTTGAAAAAGCAAGAATCGCAATTCTAAATGTTGAGTAGTTGAAAAAGCCCCCGAGTACACAATGTAATATACTCCACAGATACAGAAATTTCCTTCGCATGTTCTGTATCAATCAGCCTCGATTGTTATATGGCACCCTTGGAATCCATCTCATCATTGTAAGATCATCCGTCTCTTTTTGCAAGACAGCAACAGTGGTGTTTTGTATCCGGTTGTACTTCAAGTTCGGAAGGCTTTCGTTTCTGAACCCGTGAATTCAACAGGTCTTCAACGAATTTCTTAATGCAGTCCAAAGCGATATCCAAGTGCATTACCTGGTTTGGCCTAGCGCATCTCATCAACGTCTGCTCGGGGACCTGTGTGAGGAATCGACCAGATATACCAAGTTTTCCCTTTGCAGCCGGGGAATTTAACTGGATAATGATATTAAGCAGCTTCCCTGTAGGAGTTTCACTTTGAACGGCGGCGTAGAGAGTAGCCTCCTGCCAGGATTGTATTAATTGCGTGTGATCTATGAGTGTCGACACATCGGCTAAGATAATCTGACTTCTCACAAGCTCCAAAACACTTGCCCTTAGGATTTTGTATTGAGATTCCTCTGAAGGTGGTTGAAATGGAATCTGAATAGCACATCTATCGAGAAATGCTTCATCGAGGCAATCAACCATGTTTGAAGTCGACATGAAAACAACATTTGGACAAGCCCTGACCCTGTCAAAACCAGTGAGTAGAGCATTGGTAGCTCGTAGTGAATCCTGAGCTTCTCCATGCATGATACCCGAGTGTCTTGATACTGCAATAGATTCAACCTCATCAATCAATACAATGATGATGCGTTTCGGATTGATTTGGCACATTGTTTTGATTTTGGTAAGCAAATCATCGACTTGACTAGCGCTTTCACTATAGTACTTCGACAAGAGCGTCGCTGTCTTGACTTGGATGAGTTTTGTGTGTGGGAATTGTTCGATCAACCGAATGGCTAATCGTTGTGCAATTGCTTGACATAGTGTTGTCTTTCCTGTTCCTGGAGGACCTAGATTGAGTAGGGTACTACCTAACCATCATTGCACTAATAGCAATGATGGTTATTGGTAACCCCAAAAACATTAGACTTCATTCTGATTATTAGGAACAGGGAATTTTGAAGACACACCATGAAAAAGAGCCATTGGACTCATTTGTTTCCTAGCAGGTACTGCGGTTGCAGAAAACTTCACTATTAACAGCCAATTAGCTACCAAAAAAGAACCTCAGCGCCACTGGGAAGTTGTCCATACGCATATTCGATATCATCCACGATAAATCTTCCTTGTGATTTTGATCAAAGACGAGCCTGTGTGAAGTGTTAGTTGAAAAAGCATTTGATTTCAATTATTTCTAGAACCTACTGCTCCCAACTTCCATCAAAATCATGATGAGGCATGTCAAAAACTTCAGCCGATGGTATCTCTGGATCCTCATCGTATTCAACATCTGAATCCACGCTATCGAGGCCTTGGGATGAACATGTCAACGGTGGCGGCGTACCATGCATCTTGTAGACACAAAAATGGCTTAATACATCTCGAAGTGTGAGATGAGTAGGCTTTTCTTGATCATCAACGGCGATGATTTCAATTGGAACTAGAGACTCTATATTTAAAGCCATACTTTTAACCCCCCAGTCATCACTGCGTTCTATTGATTCTTGATAAGCATTTATTCCAACAAAGAAAGATGAATGATGCAAAGAGACCTACGTGCAAGCAGAGGCAATATGTCAACGTCAATGATACAAATGATGTCTTCAACTTCCGGCTTTTGAATCAAGACAGAAAGAACTTTGTGAGTCTGGTGTATAAAGTGTCAGTCAAATTCTTGGAACGAAAGTCGGGATTGTCTTTTCTCCATACAGCTTTCAAGTCATTGCAACCCAAATCATCCTCAACGAATGGTCGGAGTCTTGCATCAAATATAACAGTCGGTTTTGCAAGAATTGACGGAGCCGGAACGATCTCCATCTTGAACTGATGTATTATTATCAATTATGTGAGAAGAATCAATGTTGTAGAGATGTATAAAGAAGAGAAGAGGAGAGTGATTGAAAGGTATGGAGATGAACCTGGATTCATCAAAATTTTAGGCAGAAGGTCAAAGGTGAAGTGTACATGAAGAGAAAAGTACACTAGGGAGAGTGAAGCGAGAAGGGGAGGAATCAAAATGGAAGGAGCAGTTGGACTTTTGACTTAGGTAAGCATGAATGCTCAAATTACTACTGGATAATAGGGAGACCTGGAGATCTTACTAGGTATACTCAAGACTCAGATGCGTAGGTATTCTTGAATTTTGGATGTCTTCGACTCGATCATTGACTATGTATCTATCATGCGTACTGGGTAATGAATGGTTATCTTGAATATCATAAGATCCATACTCTAGATCTATAACACCGCACAAGTAATTGTTGGGTGAAGGCAGAGCTTTTTGATGCTCACACAGCATTTGATCATCCAGCATTACGCGATAGGTACGGAGAGATCACATCAGTTCAATGTGTGAAACTATCTCCAACACATGAATTGAATGTTATCTTGCCCATGTCTGGTATGATCATAGAAGGAGTTTCAATGCCTCTTAGAACGTCGTTGATTAAGGCTCCTGTCACATTGCCATAATCGTCTGCCATGGTAACCGAGATGTAAAAGTACCATTCTGTGCATAGTCGACCATAGAAAGAACAACTTGTGATCAACCCAAGATATCAGCGCTCCTTCACTTCAATTGGCTATCATCTTTTATGTGCGATATGTGATATGTGAAGAAGAAACATCAGGGACATGAAACACCAATATGGAGCTCCGCTGGGCTACTGTCGTGGAGACTATCTATCTCCGCTCTAGAAGATCTTCCAAATTTCTCTATAGCTAAAGAGATTTATCCACAAGAGTGAGGATGGATCCGAATCAACTCCTGTTTGACATAATCTCGTCCAACAGAATAAGAATGAGAGAGGAGGGCGTGATCATCTTGAGACCAGAAAAGAGTAAGTTAATCCCAATCCAACCTCCTCTATCAATCACTTTGTAGTAAAGAGGGCTCCAAAGCGATGAAGCGTCTTTCAAAGTGAAGTTTGATGTGATACGATGTGGCGGTGCTTCCACCTCACCCATGTTTGCATGTGGCTGTATGTAGTGTTCCTGGCTAAAAGTCGCCTCGCCCGCTTACATAATAAGTAAGCTTGTAAATCGTCATAGCTTGGCAATCCATCACCGCCATAACACAAGATGGATCTTGGTCTGGGTTCCTTCACCTAAATTAATTGTTTACCTTGTTGGCAATGTTATTCTTTCAATAATTCGAAAAGTCTGCCAAAACTTATCATGGCTTCCACTATGGATGCCCTCAGAGCCCCGGAAAAGGATTGTCCAACATACGACCCTACACATGTTGAAGGACAACAGACTGCGATACTTGTTCAACTGGTCCTTTCACTCACTCTCGGCGTTTCTGCTTTCTTTGGATTCTGTGTAGGTAACGACAAGAGTATGTTTAATAGATGTGACTTTGTTAATATTCGCAGATCCTGCGACCAAAATGGAAGAGCTTATATGCTGCGCGCAAAAGACATGTCGATGCTGCTGCAAATCTGCCAGAGCTTCCGGATTCCTTTTTTGGTTGGATGCCTATTTTGTATAGAGTAACAGAAGAACAAGTACTCGCATCTGCTGGATTGGATGCATATGTCGTATGTCTCGAGGACCTACTTCACCTGGAGAGTGAATAATACTGACCTTAGTTAGTTCCTATCATTTTTCAAGATGTCAATGAAACTATTCGGGGTCATGTTTATCATGGCAGCTGCTATTCTTGCTCCAATAAACCAACACTACTATTTCGTATTCGATCCATTTGGAAATACTACGAGCCCTCCTGATATTCTAGATTACTCAAAGTTAGAGGGTTGGCATGGCGGGTGGAATGGGGCTTCGGCTTTAGAGGTACCAAAGGATTCTGACGACAAACTCCCTGAAACCAACTATCTCTGGTCATATCTTGTCTTCACTTATGTTTTCACTGGACTTGCAATATATTTCATGAATAGACAAACCCACCGCGTAATCAGGGTTCGTCAAGACTACCTGGGAAGCCAATCAACAATTACCGACCGAACAATCAAGCTTTCTGGAATACCCGAGGAGTTGAGGTCTGAAGAAAAGATTACCGATTTTTTGGAGAAACTTCAGATAGGGAAAGTGGAGAGTGTGACTTTATGTCGCAATTGGAAAAAACTTGATGATATGATGGACAAGAGAGTGCAAGTCGTAAGGAGGCTTGAAGAGGCATGGACTGTACACCTTGGCCAACAACAACGTCCGACTATAGGGCCAATACGAACACAACACTCAGCACCTGAAGCGAATGTTGAAGATGGATATCCAAGTTATGAGGGTGATAATCTGTTGGGAAGCGACCACATTACCTCGTACGATCGGCCGAGACCGACTACACGAATCTGGTATGGCTTCTTCAATTTTCAAAACAGAAAAGTAGATGCAATCGACCACTACGAAGAACAGCTACGAAGGCTAGATGATATGATCAATGATGCAAGGAAAAAGGAATACAGCCCTACAGCACTTGCATTTGTCACCATGGACTCGATTCCTGCTTGTCAAATGGCGGTGCAAGTTCTCTTGGACCCAACGCCAATGCAGCTGGTGGCGAGACCAGCTCCTGCGCCATCAGATATCGTTTGGACAAATACTTATCTGCCTAGATCAAACCGTATGATTCGTTCTTGGGCGATCACTATTTTCATTCTTATACTCACCATATTCTGGCTTATTCCAGTGGCTGCCTTAGCCGGTCTTGTTAGTTTATGCTCGATTCGACAGGTTTGGCCGGGTCTTGCCGATGTTTTAGAAAGCCACGATATACTCAAGGCTTTTGTTCAGACTGGCTTGCCTACACTTGTTGTCTCGTTGCTCAATTTGGCAATTCCTTTCTTGTATGATTATCTTGCAAATAGGCAAGGATCAATCTCACAAGGCGAAGTAGAGCTTTCCGTCATATCCAAAAACTTTTACTTTACATTTTTCAATGTATTTCTGGTTTTTACGGTTTTTGGTGCGGCGAGTAAGTTCTGTCCAGTATTGCAGGAAACATTGAAAGACACCACGAAGATTGCCTATACGCTAGCCCAGTCAATCTCTGATCTCTCCATGTTCTACACCAATTTTATTTTGCTACAAGCTCTTGGCCTTCTACCTTTTAGGCTGCTGGAATTTGGGAGTGTGTCTTTGTACCCTATCACACTTATGGGTGCCAAGACTCCTAGAGATTATGCCGAGCTAGTACAGCCGCCTATTTTTAGTTACGGGTTTTATCTTCCTTCGGCACTTCTAATATACATTCTATGCATGGTATATAGTATACAACCGGCAGGATATCTAGTCCTGTTATTTGGAATGGCGTACTTTGCTTTAGGTTATTACACATACAAGTATCAGCTTTTATATGCCATGGACCATCCACAACATGCCACTGGAGGTGCTTGGCCGATGATAGTTTATCGTCTTCTTGTCGGCTTAGGTTTCTTCCAACTGACCATGGCCGGAGTTATTGCTCTGAGGAAAGCCTTCACTCCAGCTATACTTGTTGTTCCTCTCATACCATTCACAATCTGGTACAGTTACTACTTCCGTCGAACATTCCAGCCATTCATTAGGTTCATCGCTTTGAGAAGTATTTGACGAGATAGCGATCCAGGCATAAATATCGCTGGCGAAAATATCGGCATCAATAGACCTCCAGGAAACATTCGGAGAAGAGGCAGCACAGTTGATGAAGCAAGGGAAAAAGGGACGAGATACATCAATCCAAGTCTCGTTGTACCGTATGTTATTTCCAAGCAAACTTACTATTCTATACTGACCATACGCAGATTAGAAAAGATCTGGATCAATAAGGACCCAGATAGCGAGCCAAACGATAGCACCCCTCAATTAGATCGCGAAGAGTCTGCCGCAAGCTCTCTGAGTCTTGGCGATACTCACATTTGGAGAGGTTGGCGATGAAAATGTATGATGTGATTGTAAATGAAGTGTAGATCCTATTGTTAGCATGAAACAGTGGTTAGTTAGTTATGATTCTCAAGTTGATAGCATGAATGGCGTTTTTGGTCTTGATATTCAGGGGTGGGTTGGGCCTTCCTTTCAGGATTTGACATTGTTTTAATTATATATACCCGGTGCTCTTTCCTAAAAAGTTAATTCTCATTGCAACAGGCTTTGTCTCTTGGGTATTATATCTTTCCCAACTTTTCCAGCCATAACATATGTGACTTATCCTTACCGTTCAAATCGTCTTTTCAGAGCGATGACACAAAACTCTGCACCTAAAAATCAACTTTCTACTTTTTCAACATTCATTATTGAGGATCCTAAATACTATATCATAAAGACACCCTCCTAGTAATGCCAATTATTTCTTATCATTCAATTATTATCAATAACCTAGCCGCCCGACCGGGGGCTGTCGACACAACGTCTTCCCAGATTCTCTTATCAAGAGCGATCGCAGATCACGCTTCTACGTCTCGTCCGCCAATTGTTAGGACACTATACTCTTCGATTGCTGTCACATCTCTTTACGAATCCCCGACAAGACATATCATGACCGTTGGAGACGCAGCCAGCACATCGAAAGATGTAGGATTGGATGGTGAGAGAATGGAGGAATGTAATGGTTCGTAGTACCTGACTCAATTTTGAATGGTTGATATTAGAGTGGAGCAAATAATCTAATATTTAGATACATTTATTAGATTCTGCGAGCAGGCAAAACTCGTCGATTTTGGGTGTGAACGAAGCCTCCGTATCCCATAGCTTATCAGATTTAGTAAGGTGACCTTTCTAAAGAAACCATGTCCGTATATCATCAATGCGTATGCTTTGGGATCTTTCGATGAAAGTCACAAAACGTGGACACTAACTCATATACATGTAGATCACTTCAGTTGATGATACGGTTGTCGATCCTCAGTGTCCGCACAACCCCTGGGAGCTTTCACAACTCAATGCTGTCCCAGAGAATCAGAAGAAACGTGATAAAGGAAAAGGAATTGAACGTGGAAGGACGTTAGAACGAGGCCCAAGATACTGCAATCCTCTTGAAAAAGCTGAGTCACGAAATAGAAGAAACAAAACAACTATCGAAGTTGATGGTCGACCCATACGAAAGCGCGATCGAAGTCATACTCTTCATGATAACCCCGATGATCCTGCTGCAATATTTGATGACCAGGTATTAGAACCATTGAGAGGGATAGCTCAACAGGATAGTTTTTCGGAGGTACTTAGTGGACATGCATCTCCAAGCAGTCTGAATGGCTCTCTTGACGTGAAAGAATTAAAGAGTCGACTTCGATCTAGGACTCTTGGGGGAAGCTCTATAAGCTCGACTATATCTCCAGTCGAATCACTCACACGGACAGTTACAACAGTTTACAGCGACTCCATTCCTATTTCTCCTGAACCAATCTTACCAGTTGAATCATATTCTAGTCGTCTACCTAGTATTGATCGATTAGAAGAATCTGCTCGTCAATCAACATCATTCACGTTCTCAAAATTACCAACAGAAATCATTCAACAAATATACAACTACCTCACACCGGTTGATTTCAATTCAGCCAGACATACATGCCGAGCATGGCTTCTTAACAGTATAAATCGTTCCCTTCTTGAAAACATGATCCGGCGTGGCGGTTGGGATTCTATTTGTCGACAAGAAATCTCCGATACCAAAAGTTCGACCTTTCGACGTAGTTCCGAATATGAATGGTTCATGAGTAAACTTATTTCGAGGGAATGTGCTCTTGGTCCAGACTGGATCGGGTCCGGAGTAGCGGTAACCCCAGATAACTTTCCACTAGAATGCAAAGATTCTGCCTTTTTGCAAGCTTCGAACGTGGATTTTACAGAAGTCGCGGTTCAATATAAAGAAACGACTCCTGCTGGAACCGTTTTCACGGTGAGTAGCTGCGGGAAGTTCTTGATGGCTGCGAATGGATGTCTAGTCTATATCTACGAACTGAACAGAAGCCATTGTGATGTGGACAATTGGTATGAGGCTCAAGCTGGTTCTTTGCGTCCAGTCACTAGTATCATATGTCCACACAGAGTGTTAGCATGTAGTATGGACACTTCCTCACATAGATATGCAATTGCCGTTTTGCTTGATGGACGCATGGGTCTCGTATGCGATATTTCTCTTAGCAATATTGCTCCCCTTGTTTCTTCTGATCCCGAGACTCCAGATACTTCCTCGCATCATTCAAGCTGGTCAGATCTTTCACTCTCTCGCGCAAACGATTTTCACCATGGTGTCTCATTTCTCGATCGCGTTAGCTTGGATAGTTCGGCCCCTGTATAAAGGGCTGGAAGATCCACAACCGCTTTCGTTTTCCCCGGAATAGCTTCAACTTGTAGTGGTGGTACTTCTCCAGGGATTGCACAATGTTCAGAATACCACGAAGGGCTTCGGTCAGCTAGTGCCGTAAAAAGTTCATACCCTCCAGAAGAAACTAGCCCCCACTCTGTTGGAGCAGGAAGTCGATTGCGAAGCAAGTTACCGGCTCGTAAAGTCTCAAACTCGAATGCGAGAGAAATGCCAGTCGAAACTGGCCCACGTTCAATATATCGAGATATTTGTTCTGAGGACGATCCTCCTCGTTCTGTGGCTATCTGTCCTCAACGAAGATGTGTGGCTTTTGGATGCTCGGCAGGTATTGAACTGCATTGGGTTGATGCTTTGACCGGACAGGATCTGAACAGATGGTTTCCACTTACTGCTCCAAGTGATTTCTTGTTCTTTTTACCTCCACGGAAAAGTGTAGACTCGGCAAAGAAGCTGAGGCTTATTAGTAGTAAGTTATTATCACTTTGCACACCCCGAAGGAGAAAAAAGCATAAGTTGAGCATGAATGTTGGGCACAAATTTTCATTTGAATGGTGAACTTGACGCACGATTCACTAATTCATTTACAGGCGCGGCTAGACCGAGCGAATGTACAGCTGTGCATGAAAGGTCATATGGGAGAAGACCACGGGGTGCTTCATTCTGGCAAAGAATTGGGTGGAGCGGAAGCCATGGGGATAATAGCGAGGAAATAGAACGCGCTCAACAGGTACTAACGCCAGTGGGAAGATTCCGTAGTGATTCTGGTCGAAGAGTTGATCATTCAGATCACTATCGTGCCATACCACTAAGTGATGGGTATCATATTTTATTTACAGATCCCAGCACAGGAGCACTTTGTTTGGGCAGTGATGCACCTGTTGGAGGACCTACCAAATTGCTTCGCAAAGTTTGGTTTCAAGGACCAGAAGGTAGAGGTAGTCCAACGGTTTATGCTGGAGGTTCTGATCTGAGCTGGGGAGTGAGGGTTGTGGCAGCATTTGGAAGTTGGCCAGAACAGAGTATCTGGATATTTTCTGTTCCTGGAGATGTGTTTCATGCAGCTCAGAGTTCCCAGAATGTGTTGGAGAGCTCTGTAATTTATAAACGAAACACTCCCAAAAATTCTAAAAACATGCAATGGCTGGACTGGTGGCCTGACGAGGGACTTCAAGAATGGCTCAATCTTATTCGGCATCCAGTACCTGGTATTTTGCCGGGAATTATGTGGCCACTTAGAGTCCGGGGTCAGAGAATTGGTGCATGTTCCGGAATAGTCGATCTTGCGATTGATTCGAACAATGGTATTACAGTTTGGGCTTTTAGTACTGATGGAATTGCCAAGGTCTGGCGTTTGGATGATGGAAATCATAGGAATATCGCAAAGCTAAGTGTATCAAGAGATGGTACTATTCGTGAAAATGTCTCGGATGATTATGTCAACGTTGAAAGAAGCAGCGATTTCGTCACTTCAGAAATCCTTCAACATCGCTCATCGCTAGAACAACAATCTTTTGATGGAGCCATGTCGCCAGATTTAGACCGCACAATCTCTCCCGATATGTCAACAATCATTACAGCACGAAGAGGCTCAGGCTGGAGCTATCAAAGAGTGAATTATGATGAAGATGGTGATGTGGTAATGGAAGATGTTTATGGTCCGGGTGTCGATATGCCAGCAGCTTGGTCGAAGCCAGAGAGAGAATACGAAGCGGATGAACCGTTACAAAATCAACAGTACCAATATTTACAATCGCGCTGGCCGAGATCGGCTATAGGGTATAGGCGGTGGTGGGAGAGGGCAGTGGCGAGTGGAGATTTGGCGAGAGTGGTAGAGGCGAGGGGTGTGTCAAGAATTAAAATTGAAATTCGTTGAGGGAGCTTGGGTATTGATTAACGCAAAGAATGAGTGAAGGCATTGTATCATTTATAGACGAATGAATGAGGTCTATCGGTATACTTGATGATCCTGGGATAGTGGTAGGTGGTGTCGATTATTGGAATCAAGATTGAGTGAGTAGGTGCAAAATTGTACATGATTTGGATTGCCAAGAGGCGCTTCAAATCAGTTCCTATCCACTTTCGTCGTAAAACATCACCTAGAATAATAAAACTGTTCAATAATATGCAATTTTTTTTTGCTCGAACTTGAGGTTACAACCGAAGCAGATGTGCAGAGTATCAATAGATAATTGCTAATGAGCTTTACCGTGACAAAACATTGAACCTTATCGGCGTTTTCTTTCTGAGCTGAAGCCTTGACATAAGACATAAATAACACTTGAATTGAGAATAGCCTACTATACGCTTAATAGGATGATATGAAATCTTTTCCACATACTTGAATACCATCGTTTTATAATTGTATACTTAGTTTATCAGGAAAAGCTTTGCGAAAGAATAATTCACGGTGTTTGCTTGCTATAAAATATACATGTGAGAGTATATAAGGGAGGTTAAAGCAGCTTTATATACCTTGTTATCAATTCTATTATGCTTCGTCTTCTCGTTTCATGCGGATATCTCCAACGGCATACTTTGAGAAATTAGCGAACCGCAAGTCACGTTTGAGATGGTTTGATGCTCAAAATCCTTCAAAAACTTTCGAATATACGTGGATCCCAATTTGCAGATACTACATCATATAGCTGGTGGAACTATGACAGCTCAAATAACAAATCCAAGTCTTGAATATCGGGTTTTGACTGAGTTGAATCGAAACTAGAAATTTGATTGGTGTTTGGTGTTTGGTATTATGCGCGAGCTAGTCTATTCAACTGACCTCTTCAAGCGAGTAAAGCGAAAATGATACTGTAGAAATCCTTACTTGCTCTTTTAATTCTTGGGTTGCTCTCGTAGATGGATATTCTAAGAACAAGAAACGTACAGTGGTCCGTTCAAATCAACCGGAAGCAATCTTCATCAAATTGGATCCATAAGATGCCTAAGGATAACCAACTTGATGTCACACGGATAAGTGATAGAAGGAACTTTGAGTTAATACTCCTGGAATTTCCGAGATAGAATCTCATGAGTATTTGAACCTTTAACGAATGCTTTTTTTTACTCAACAGCGAGGTAATGTAATCAATCACAGATTCACGAATTTTTTTTGAAGTCAAATACAGATGTGGGGTTACTATCTCGAAAGGGCTTGACGCCCGCTTCGACGTCGCCTCTCTGTTAGGCGATTGACATCGACCAATTATACCAACGATTGAATGGAAGCTGAAAGCCTCAGCGAACACAAAACGCCGCTACTACTGGGAGCCGAATTTCTTCAATTAGTCAACCGAGCCGAGACATTTTTTATATTAAAAATACCGTGACTATGTGGTAAAAATGTTACAATTTCAATAGTCTGATGCGACAAAATGCAACGTTATTGTATATTCTGATAAGATCGTAGAGACTATAGGTGTAGATCCCATCGTCGAGGTAAGAAGTATTATAACTTTGCAGTGACAGATTGACGCCACAAAAATCTAATTTCATACACAAGCTGATCGGTGTTGATCTTTAAGATTAGCAAATGCAGATATGGCACGTGAAAGAAGCATACCATGGCGATGAGTCTCAACAGAGCGGATATATAAATCTGAGAACAAACCTCTATTCAAATCTCAGCTCTACAAAATTGATACCACATCCATTCGATTTTAAAACACGACGTACTAGCAAGTAGCGAGACACGCATGCTTTGCACTCTCTCGTGCCTATACTTCTTCGTCGTACTCAATACATTAATTTACGATACCATATATGGGCACCAAGACCTAAAAGACGACTTGAAAGCAGGAGCCAAAAGCTTAGCGATGGCGTGGAGAAATAACACCAAAAGGAACTGCGCGGTTTTGGCAGTAATTGAGATCACTTGACTCATAGCTACTAGCATCCTTGGCAGATTGACTATGGACTTCGATATATTGGCGATTGGCGGGACGACATTAGTGCTTATCACGATGTTGTACTCGGTCAAGCTCGAAGATCCCGAAAGTTGCATGTCATGTTTTAGGTGGCTCATCTGGGGAACTGGTGCTACTTTATCGTTGAACTTATTATCGGCTTGAGAAGAGGCACTGGAATGCAATACGCATGTACGTTTCGACCTGCTTTTCTTCAAAATGAGATGGTTATGTTCCCGAGACATTTGAATGCTGATAGCGCTGACCTCTATGTTTCTAGGGGACCTATGGATGTTATCAGAGCGATACTGTGTGAGAATAGCAATTGGAACGTCTAGATGTTTATATTTTCTGTCACTGTTGTTCGCGGTTATTAATCTCCCCTGAAATCAGGAATTTTAACGATTACTGTGAAGGTACGCTAGCAAATATGGCCATACAAAATAGACATATAAAACAAGAAAAATGTCTAGAGTAGAGCGATATCTCACAAAAAAATCTAGTTATACAAATCATGAAAACCAAATACTCAGAGCCTTTCTACGGATATTTTGAAGAATATAGAAACAGTACCACCAGAGAAATAAAAGAATTCATGAAGAATGTCCAGGGTGAAACGAATCCCCGCAACCACGGATAAAGATCGCGACGTCAGAGAGCCCAGTCTTGCTTACTTGCGCAAGAAAGTAAATCTAGGAACGTTTGTAATGTACTAGTAGATTGAGGCTGCATAGTACATCAATTGTCATGTTTGTACGTTCCAATCAATGCCCCAAAGGCGCGAGAAAGAAGAAGGAAAATGCGCGGAAGAAAGTGCGGACGCACTAGTCGCAGTAATGCTTGTAATGCTAACCTCATTATAAATAGGAAAGTACGTGATATAGGTGTATACCAGTGATTAATAATGTGATAAAATTTATCACTTACTGATAAGAGCGCGAATAGTCTGTGTACTTCCAGTGCTTGCTAGTGGTCTTCGCAACGTTTGGGACCTTGGAACCTTCATTGTAGTATGTTGAAACGAAATCGTGGAAGAGATTCAGTTAAAGAAAATGTAGCGAGATGTAATAGTAATAGAGAGACATATCTTGAGTAGCCACCGATAGTTTGCCGTGATTTGAATTCTCGAGTCTATAGAAACACCTACCAACATCAAGATTTCGCTAGTCTCGCTGCCTTGAACCTACTAACTTTCTTTGGACCCCCCTCTTCTTCCGTAAATGGTACGATCTCACCTTCTTCCTCCGGACCAAAGCCACCTTGTTTACCAATGATCTTGTTTCTCATTCGGTGATATTCAGTCGCAACTTCTTGGTGTAATAATTGCGGATCAAATTCATCTGGTGGAGCTGCATTGGTGTCATGTGATACATCTCGTTCGATAACGTTGGGTGCGAGTGTACGGTTTGCGGGTCCTGTGGGAACTTCTCTAGGTTTTTCGATAGCCGGTGCGTATTGGATTGGTTGAGAGAAGGGCTTTGGGGTAGCTGGAGTGGCAGGGAATAATTTGAGATGGGTAGGGTTTGTGGCAATCGGAGTAGTAGACGAAATACCATTAGTGCTGTTGCTTGATGGAGCTCGGGATGTCTTGAAGCGAGAAGCCTTCTTTTGTACAGGTGGGGCAGAAGAGGATGGCCCTGGAGCTTTTCTCTCAATAATATCTCCGACGGGGGCAGTTTTCATCTCGGTCTTTGAGGAAGAGCTGACTGGTTCATCGGGGGCTGGTGAAACATCTAGTTCCTCTGAAAATCTGACGCTTTTCTTTGAAGGGTCATCAGGATTACCGGCATTCGAGTTCTTTGATTTTCCCTTGCTAGAAGTTGTGAGAATTCCCTTGCCGGAATCCTTGGTATCCTCGCCACTAATAGATATTCGTCCAATTCCTTCTTGGACCATGCCATAATCATCCGAATCCTTTCCGACATTCTCCATCATCCTAACGCCAAGCTTTTCTTCCAGTTCAATCATACGCCGACGAAGTTCATCATCCACAACTTGACGTGTCGATTTCCCGAATTGATCCTCATCATCGCTATCAGAATCGTCTGCATAATCTTCAGATTCCCAGTCACTCCCATCTTCTAGATTGATTTCTGCCACTACAGATCCAACTTCTGACATTCCATATTGTAACATGTCTCGTCGTAAAGCAGCATCCTCCGGAGATTCGTCGGTAGGTATGACGGCAGGCTCAAATGAAAGCTTTTCAGATTCTCTTGCAGATTGCATAATTTCCTCGAGGCGCTTTGCAGCTGGAGAGATTGTTGGTTTGGATTCCGCGGACTCCGTTTTTGAATCGTTACTAAACCTCACACTTTTCGGTTCAGGCTTTGAAGATGTAGTGGGTGGATTGGATTCCTTAACGCTCTCCGTTTCGGTCGTGAGAGGGGTGTCGATTTGTATTGAAGCTTTGCTTGCTGATCCATCATCTTCTACCTCTTCCACAACAACTGATCCATCCTTCGATACTGGCTCTATTATTCCAGCTTTGTGTAATACCTCCAATAATTGTGGTTTGACGTTTCCCGGTGTTGATAGTCTCGAAGAAATGACATTTCCCTCATCATCCAACTCTTCAATGATTTCTGTTACAGGAAGTCCTTCCTCGTTTCTTACGTCCGGAGTGCTAATGATGGTTGCCTTCGCCAATTTCTCCTCTGCTGTTTCAATTTGCTTCTCGATTGTCTTGATATTTTGCTGAACATAATCTAATCGTCGATCCAACAGATTCACAACTTGTTCAGCGCTTCTTTGGGTACTGGTACCAAGTATATCCTCGATTTCTTTTCCTTTAACCAAATCGGCTTCGTAGTTTCGTGCGATAGATATGAGCTCCTCACGATTTGGTGTAGGTTCCGCTGAAAGAATTTCTTCTTTCAAGCCATCATATTCAGCATCCCACGTCTGCCAGTGCTGTAGCGATTTTCGAAGTTTTGCGATATTGTCCTCAAGTTGTAGACGATACTTTTCCAAGTCGAGGAAACTATCCTTTGTTGCTTGCGCCATATTTGTGTAAATATCTTCGGAGGAGTCAGTCGTTCAAATTAGGAAGACGAGGCTACGGAAAGGCACTCTTGCTTTTTATCGCTTGTTTCCAGCTTCAATTTTTTTTCTCTTTTAAAGCGGCTTGGGAGCGGCCGTGGGCTAACGCAGCTACTAGGGTTTGATTAGTCAGACCAGTCTAATCTGAACACCTGTAAAAGATGGGATTATGAATAGGTATGAACCTGCAAGTGTTGCAATCATATTGGACATTGAATGTGTTTCAATTATTTGAGCCCAAGTATCAATTTCACTAGCAGTCCCCTAACGGCAAACTGTGGAAGCTTTGGAATAGAAAATCATCTCTCCTCATCACCTATTTTCTCACCCATTTTCTAATCCATATTCCACTCATCACCCCTTTTCAGAATGCTTAGAATTGACATTGTCAATTATGAAAGTCTTGTCGTGGTACTGAAGTTCGAGGTTCTTGCGAGTGCAGGTGGTTGGAGATGATGGCTTGAAAATGATTGAGAAAGTTATCGGTATGATTGTTTGTATGGCTGTTGGTGAAACTTATTGTTGGTATATTTTACCAGAGAGGACCATATTTTGGAGGCAAGAATTTCTTCACTAATACTTAGGGAAATATGTCGACAAGTGATCCATAATCTTTTGGGGGGCCATAAATGTGTAGGCAAGTTTTCATGTAACACAACAGAGCTGTTGATTTGTTTAGCAAAAGCAAAAAAGTATTCCCAAGAAAAGACAACATATGAATCATTCGCGGTGTCCAGCAATCTGGACTGCGGTCTAAAGACCAGAAGTTTTCAACATCTGAAAGCATTTTAATATTCGAAAATGCGTTTGATCTTTTGAACGCTTTGAATGTTCTAATTGGATCTTGGAATTGCAACCCCTTAGTTTCAGACTGCAGTCCGGATTATTAAAACTACCAGAGTTATTGTAAAACAACGATTATATTACTGACAGGGTCACATTGTTTAGTTCAGATGATGAAATCTGTCTTGGGTGTTTTCCAGACTGATGGGGATCTACAACTACAAAAGATCATTGCACAGGAAGCCAATGTATCTGCGATTGCTATCTTGTCAGACTCGGAAATTCTCATTCGTCTTAAGGATCCAGAGCAATCCATCATTCGCATGACTGATCAAGTCGCTATACATTCAAAGTCTCTAGGGCACAGCCATTATCATGCGATTCTCAATTGATTGTCTCCGATAGACTTTTGAGCTACCAGGCGATGCATTATCAGAGATGATTAGCTGGATCCGGAAAATGGCTGCTGCGATGGGTGGTCACGCTTCAATAATTCTGTTGTTTCTTAATGAAGACAAAGGCTCTAAAATTTGGCGAGTGCGCCATTCCGTTGTGTTGAAAGCTGCAGTTCGTCAAGGAGAATCACAAACGACCGAGCTTCTTTTGGACACTGTCGAAAACACCAGCTCATCAAATTCTATCCAAATTTCTTTCATGCAGAATTCATCGAGAATCTCTTTCATGCGGCTGCAGATGGCGGACATGAAACTATCATATAAAATGTTTATGACTGGGTTGGTATCTATTGTTTATATCAATAATATTTATATCTTTTAAAGAACTATATATATAATATATAAGATAGAATTCATAAATATAAAGCTATATATGT
>PHWZ01000214.1:0-62191 GCA_004379285.1 Botryotinia calthae | reverse complement strand
ATGGTGATGGTGATGGTGATGGTGATGGTGATGTTGATGGTGATGGTGATGGTGATGGTGATGGTGATGGTGATGGTGATGGCGATGGCGATGGCGATAGAGAAGGGGACCAGCCACCCATGATTCCCATCTTCATATCTTTGGGATTTTCTGAGACTTATGATTGAGAAAGTGTTATGGGAACCTTCCAAAGTTTGAATACTCCATCTTAAGTTTATTAAATGTACCCTTCATGTATATTTGTATCATCACCGTCCCATTCACTCGCTTAGCTTCTGGTACCGTCTCCATCTCCATCTCCATCTCCATCAACAATCTCCTTATGCGAGATGAGGATTGCCAACACACACCTCTGATAATACTCTCGTTGACTTTGTGTTGTGCTTCTTTACTTTATTTCTCTTTTCTTCTGCATACCACAGTATATTGTTGTACGAGCATCTGCAACAATTCAACATAGCCATAGTGTCGTCATCTACGAATAGGAGTACGGAATTTTAGGACTACAAAATTCTACTCTATGCAGTATTATCTTTATATACAAACAACATCTATTGCCTTTAAAGCATGCTTTTTAAAACTGTTGAAGAATCCGTACCCGCATATGATAGAGCACCGCCACAACAGGGTTACTGGGACCCTGGTTCGAACATTGCGATATCCAGTGATCAGGCATCGCATTCCTTTGGTAATGATTTGAATAATCCAAATTGCTTATCATACAATATTGTTTCCGACAACAACCTCTATGATTTTACGCCCTCTCTCGATAGCGAACTTCCAAGTTACGATCTTGAGTTTGATTATGACTGGCTTGCCTGTCAAAATGGAGTGGACGAACTTGCATCAAAGCCCACAGCGGGGTCCTCCGGTAACCAAAGCCCCTCTCAATGTCAGATCACAACTCGAAGATCGGGTAGTCCGCAGTCGACTAAAGAACCATCGATCGCTGAAGTAAGAGACCGCTCTTTCGGTTTTCCTGACCAAGCGGGATATAATCAATCTGAAATGCCAGAACAGGCCGAAACGCCAATAAATTCACAACATATGCAAACATTTTCGAGAGCTGGAACAATCTCTGCATCGGATCTTGCAAATCATGACCTTGAAACAAACGTGAGTATGCCTTTTGATTCATCATATTGCGCGCCGCGTGCTATTTTATGTTAGGGTAAATGATGTCAATTTCTATCCTTCGAATATGAGGCCCTTGTAATTTGCAAGAGTCTTTCTAAATCCGTTTTTTAATTTGATCCCGCCCTTTTTTGTATCTACAGAGTGGAAGATCCCCAAACTAACAGTGTTTCTTGTGACAGGAGGGCAACTTGAAGGAGTCCACAGAAACCCACAGGCGGATCCTGCCACTTCGAGGATCGACTAGGAACAAGGGAAGTTCTTCAGCGAGAGGGGCTGGGAACATTGTTTCTACTAATCAGACAACAAAAGTTCTAGAGTCAATGGTTCAATGTTCCAGTCAACGGCTAGCTGATTGCCCCGCGAGTCGAAATTCCTCAATTTCTGCAGGTGCCGAATTTACCAGTGACAATTTTCGAAGTAAGCTATTCGAAAAAGTATGCGAGAGAACATCAGAGTTTGAAGATAAGCGCATCAGTCAATTACTCGTCGCCTCGGAAATCAGAAAAGATATACAAGATATCTATCGCGATGCTGGCTTCAGATGGGAGACTACGAAAATGGAAAGCTTGGCTGGAGAATCTATACTCGAGATCGTTCGAAACGAAGATATACCTTGGAAGGATATGAAGCCTATGAAAATTGCGGAATCAGTCTGCGATATTTACTCCAAAGTAGAATGTGATCAGCCTATACCGCAGCGTATTTCCTCTAGAATACAGAACACAAGGACTTCATTCTCTGATTTGGCGCCACAAACAAACAGAAACCCCTCGATCTTTTCACGTTCGTCTAAGCGTCGTAGCGATTATGAAGGTTCCATGAGTGTCGCTTCCTCTTTCAGTAAGCGGCTCAAAATCTCCCCGGATGAATACAATTGTTACTACGACCATTGTAACGCAAGCGTGGAGCTTAAAGGGATTGGACCCCACAACAAGATTCATAATCCTTATGAGTTTACTGCTTGCATTGTGCCTGGTTGCCCGAAAATATTCCCGAGGAAGGAGAGTATGAAAAGCCACCTAAATACCAAACTTCATAGAGACTACCTCAAAAGTCTCTCGGAAATTGAAAGGAACAGCATATCAAAACGGATCGAGGAAAATACTTTTATAATCACAGACCGAACCCACGACCACTGCACTTTCTGTGACAAAAAGCTTCCTCGAGGTTCTTGGAAGAAATGTTGGGAGAGCCACGTCCACATCTTGAACCATTTGAAAACACCTACCCCCTTGGTCTTCCAGCACTTGTGCTCGGATAAAGATAGTTGTGGAAAGAAAGGGTATTGGAAGACGAGTTCCTGTATCCTACCAGAGAATCGTAAGAAGGTTCCGGATAGCGATTATGGTGACGCTGATTGTGAAGTACAGTCGGGGATTGATGAGGACGATACTGATTGTTCAGACAACGGAGATAGCACGGGGCCACACGAGAGACCTGACATAAATACTTATGCCCAGGGAACTAGCACCCAAGGCTATCGCGGCAGGAATGAGAGCTTCAGTGGTAGTTATCCGGGAAATCGGAGCCAATCTGAATATAGAAGTCCATACCAAGACAAGCAGGTTCCGACGTTTCCGCTTATGTCTGATAGATTGGACCCTTCTTCAGATACAGATGTCGCAATGTCTAGATTTTGCGCTGAGGGTCCAGATTCCGAGTATCACAACAACTACACCCTCAGGGATCCATCACTCGTACCTTTGCGGCATGCTACGTTGAAGTCTTCCATTAATTCATTTGCAACAACCGTGGAACAAAAAAACGACGATACGACGACCCAACCATCAACAACACTACTCTGATTGTATAATCTTCCGTGGTAATGTCACTCGAAGTACCTCTATTTTCCTTCACTTTCCTCTTCTTAGTATTTTCAGTTTGGCGTTATCGATTATACTTAAATTCTCATGAAGCTTTCTTTGGTTCGTTCGCGGAGATCGAAAGTCATTGTATATCTCAGATGGGTAACGACAGATGAGATTCAAGGGCCCTCGATCGCCTAGATAAGGCGTCAGTTCGACTTACGAAATCAATCAATACATACAGTTTAGAATTCACAGTTTGGAATATATAAGAAATAAATTTTATAACATGGTTTATCATCATATGGGTCACGTCATTTCTGGGCTATGTCATTTTATATACAGAATTCGTTCGAATGTATTCGTATACTTTATTTCTTTACGGATTTTTGGAGGAGGAAATGAAATATGTAATATCTAGTTATATAAATGTCATAAATCTTTTGAGAATTCGAATTGATTTAATAGTTATTGAAAAAATAGTTTTTTTTGTGGTAATGGTTTGATTGAGTCAGTTCGTTGACGATGGAAGATCTTGTCTTTTTTCTGTTACTAGGAAGGAGAAAAGCTAGCTATTTATCCCTTTGGGTTATGCTGATCTAGACGCCCTTGAGATGCCCCTGGATCAATGAAGCTGTCACAAGCCGACGACCTAGGTTTTTGAGGTCGACCCAGCTTCAAGGGAAATCGCTGTACGGATCCGGCCCTGTGCAGAGCTGAATTTCCTATAGGTAGGTCCATTGGTCAAACTTTCCTTTCGGTTAGTCGTAAAAGAGGCTATCAGCAAGGCCAACATATTCCCTTACCGTGAGCAACAGAGCGTGACGACACAATTTAGAAGAATTTGGCTAGTGCCTATCTAGGTTGCTAATGAGCCATAGTTTAATGAATATGGAACACATCCGCTCTGTGCCAGAGTCTCTTGAATTTTATATCATCTAGTTTGGAGACGGCGAAGGCTGTATTAGAATACAAAAGCGACTTTAAGATAGAAAATAAGAAAATATCATAATCTACGCAAACCACTAGCAAACAAGAGGTGGAAAGTCAACTCACATCGAGAAGCTGACCCGGACCATACCATCTCGCGTATGGGCGGTGATTTTGTGTTCGAACAGCTGAACTAGTGCCTCTACTGTACTCCATAACGATTATGATGGTGGTGACTTTAGGCTAACACGGATGAATTTGTAGAAAGCCTCCATTTCTGTCAATAGAACGTCAAGTCACTTCATCCCATATCGGTTCGCTTTAAGTAGTGGATGTAGGTACTTCTCATTGCACCACTCATCTTTGCGATGCTTTCATACGATAAAGAATCAAGAGACAATGCTTTCAACTTGTGGGCTGTTCTGCAGTATCAGCAGTGAAACACAATCTTCAACAGCTGTAGGCTTCAATCAAGTTTGAATGTGATTTCTACAAAATCGTATTCTCTCAACGTGACAACAGATTATGGTAGCAGTCAATATGTCTTTCTTTATCCAACGCGTGAATCGGGAAATATCGAATTAAATCACTTAGTTCTTTATAGAAAGCCATCACTCAACTTACCATAACAGCTGCAGCCTTCCCGCTTGTTCACACCACAAAGCCAACAGCAAAAGATCTGTGACTGTCCCTGACCGCTCTACACGTGTGTTCGGAGTTGGGCTTCACTACAATGTAGCGAACAATTTAAAAGGATCAGTTCGATGACAATTAAAGATAGAATCGCGGATTGTATGAGCAATCATGAATCTGTTAACGCACGAGGTTTTGGTGCGACCCGACAAATTCTCCTTGGAATTTCACGAGGATATGCGTTTGGTTGTGTTTCTGATACTCTCGTTGGTTGGAACGTCTATTGTATGTCGTAGGTGGGACTTCCATTCCACGTCACCAATTTTCTTGGTAGAGAATATCGAATACAACTTTGGTGCAGAATTTGGAAATTCAATAATTGCGATGTGGATGATTACTCTGAAGGGAATACATAAAATAGCGGTCATGAACCCTTGTTTACAAATCTATACGAGGTGTCGTGGCAAATGCCTCGAGCGCGGAGGGAAACTTCTTCCGCAAAATAGGTCTCGAATCCAGTTCCTGAACATAGCAAAAAGCCGCTAGGCTCAGTGAGAAAGAATACCAACGCCTCACCTGTCACGTTTGCTAGCTCTGCAGATGAGAAAGAGCCGTATGAATTGCCAGCTTTCAGGAGACAAGCTGGCACTGGCCGGTTTGTGGAAGCAATAGTATGTCACACCGCGGATACACCTGTAAGTGACATTGTCGATGAGGGGTTAACTTGTAAAGGAGACAACCGAAGTATCCCCGGGTACGAAGTACGAAAATGTCGTATGTCATTGAAAAGGCTTTACGATGGACTTTGCAAATGAAGCGAGTCTAAGAAAGCTAGCCGAATGGGAATCCTCTGAGGAAGCGAATCAGAACGGTAAGAACAAAATGCAGTGCAAACCCGTCTTGTTAAGTTGAGATTTAGGCTTGGGGTGACGATATTCAGATGAGCGGGCAAGAATAGTGCCGATGAGGGAAACAGATAGTAATGATCTTTCGGGGAGAGGTTGAATGCATTTGCACTGTAAGTTGCTGCAAGGAATTTTCGAGAATAACTTCAAAATAGCACCCATGCTGGGTAAAATGCAAAAATAGCTCAATGCTCGTTTTGCGGGGCTGCAGAAGCCGGTGTCCCGATCGTGGGCTGTGGAGATCTGCCCCTATTTAACGCCCCTATAGAGCGCCCCGCCTATTTGTTTTCATTCCTTGGTACCAAGCGCGCATATTGTGGATAATCGTGGCTGAGTTAAGAGCCGTAAAAATGTAAAGTTCATTTGCCGCCTACGTCGTTGTATTCTGGAATATGAATGTCAGAATTTGAAGCTTAGATTTAACTTTCCCGATAGAGTGTCAATGTACTCCACATTTTGACATGCAGAAAGTACCCACCTTGAGCCACTTTGAAGTCATCGGAAGGCCACTGCCAAGTCGACAAATACGAGGTCGGAGGGACACACGAGACAATGCAGGAGAATTACATGAAAAATATGTTGACTTGGTGACAATATTGGATATTCGCATAGTGAACCAAGAAAAATGTTGTCCATGTGTTGATAGATCGGCGTCAGTTATGTCTCCGCGGAAATAAATGAGCCTTATAGGGGGTTCAACTTATATATAGAAAGGTCCTGGAATTCAAACATCATTCAAATCATCACTCAAATCATCACCAATAGCTTCCAACTCACTCATCACTTCACTACACGCATATTCAACTATTCTTTTAGTCCAACAACTTCCATACATCAAAATGTTCTCCAAGACTATCATCGCAACCCTCCTCGCCAGCACCGTCGCTGCTAGCCCTATCGCCGCTCGCTCATCCGATGCTACCTACACACTCCGTACTTTCCCAACTGGAGCCGGGTCGATCTTCCGAGGGTTGGAGATCACTGCAGACAACGGATACCTTTGGGTTGGAAAACAGACTACACCAGGCAAGCATAAATATATTTCTACGTAAACAGTCTAAAACAAACTAACAGGTACACAGCAATTCAATTCTCTTTCAACAACGGATATGTGAACACCCAAGAAGGACAAGAACTATATATCTCCGGCAACACAGTCACATATGCTGCTTCAGGCACCGATGTTGCAAATGCTTCAGGCTGGGAGTTCGTCGCCCCTTACAGTGGTCCAAACATCTCTATTGGATTGTTGACATACCCTGGCTACGATATCTACGCTTGCTTAAGCTCCGAGGCTGATGTCTACACTATCGCCGCTGTCCCAACCGATACCCCTGCGACTGGTGAATGCGAGAAGATTCAATTGATTGCTCAGTAGATGGATGCGGCTTGGGGGTGCCTTCAGATTGGTAGTGTCAGTCTATGGTCGAACTTTTAAGATTTAATAATGCTTCAAGGGGCTCGATACAGCACTAGCAGTTATTGGAAGAGGGGAGTTTCGTGGTGGTGTCTTGAGCTGGAATAGGTCTAATTATGAATTGCTGTTGGGTTATGTTTTTATTCCATGTATTAAGGTACAACTTAATTGACAAACGATTTATCATGCCAAACACTACTTCCAACTATGTGATAAGATTTAAGGCTTTGGTCAACAAGCAGAACTCCAGTTCCTGTTTTCTCCAAACTCCGAATATCAAGTTCTTAACCCTCAGCTCTTACCATCACCTGGCCCTTCCGAACTTCTAGTAATAACCATAATTATAACGTGTTTTCTTTGCCTGACAGGCGATTGTTTCACCATCCCCTACAATTGTGTGAACAAGTATGTGGCTGGCCTTTTCGGGAACACCTCCTTCCTTGCGAACTTAATGATTGTACACTTTGGAACGAATTGCTTAATATCATAGCATTGAATAATTTCATCTCTTTATTAGATATGAAATATGGAATTCGTTTTGTGAGGAGTAGAGGTAAGGTGTTACGGTAAGAAGCTGAGGTGTTCGATGGTTTGATTGAGAAATGATGTAATGCATTGTATTATAAGGCTATCCGTTATCTCATCCTCAGACCCACGGTGATTACATAATATTGAGGCTTTATGTCCTTAATTTCGAGGCATGGAGTGGATTCACCGCTGGGAGAATAGTCACGTGATCTAGATGTTTCCTGGATGGCAAGCTTCTCTACGAAAGAACCTCACTTACTTCTCAATAAACTCGTCAAAGTCATTAATTTATTGTTTCAATCATCAACAAATACAGTCTAATTTATTTTCTCATCTTTAAACTTTGACAGATTCGAGATGTCGTTGCAAGCTTTCGAAAGAGATATCGAGGTGGACGATTGGACGACTTCGGTACCTCCCACCTCGGAACCGAGACGAAACACGGTGGAAAATGCTGTGGGTAAGTCAGCCCTTTCTTCATTTCGGTGAGTTTCGAGTCCTTGCCTAACCTTAATTCTTAGGCAGCCAAATTGAAATTCCACCCCATCAACACTATAACCATGATACCTTTCAAAATTCAACCACATCGGGAAATAACGATCTTACAAGTGCTACATCGTCGTCTCCTTATCCCCCCCACAACAATGTACACTTCACGTCGCTCCTACGACCTGAGCAACGCCTGCCAACACCTGATCATATAAGCTCGTTCATGTCTACCCTCCCATTGCTCCAGCACACCACCTTATCAACTACCTGTCCAGAGAATTTACAATCGAATATTTTCCAACATGACACCACAAGAGATTTTCAATATGCAAGTTTTGTGAGTTTATGTTTAAGTTATGTTTAGGTTATGTTTTGTCTGAATGAGGGGTGAACACAATCTCGGGGAATATCAAAAGGTTGAAATGTGGAACTATAAAGGGGTACCGAACTAGACTGGCCGTTAGGTCATTCATCAAGGTTCTAGACCTAATTCACAGAGGTGCCAGCAACAACTTTCTACATCAAATTCTGAATGTCTCATATACTTCCATGAATTCAGAGATTCTCCGCACTAATAACAACAATCTCTCACAGAATCCTTTGCCCAACCACCCCTCATTCTCAATTAACCAAGAAAATGCTCATCACTCGAACTCTTCGACTATTTCCCCAAACAATTATTCTGCCAAGTTATGTGTACGCTCAAATCACGAAATTGCAGATGAATTATTTAGTTTGCTACGAACAAAATTGACAGAAGGGGAGAATGTCTCTGTCGAATATAAACCCTTGTTTGTGAGAGATTCTGTTCTATTTTTCTATCGCCGATACGCGCTTGGCCCATTGGAAACGTTAGAATTCCGTCTTTCTATTTTCAAGTCAATTCGGGATATTCTTCTGAATATTCGTATCGAAGGCAGGGAGGAGAAGAGCTCCTGTATACTAGAAGTAGTTGATGAAGCTTATTATGAAGCAGGATGGCGTCTTCATAACCCCGTGGAGATTGGTCTTTCAAATAATGGTTATGATTTAGGCCATGATGCACATGTCCCCTCCGAGGCTCAGACAATGACGTATGGTCAGTTTTATTCTGACCCCTCTCCTTCTCTCAGCTAGCCTTTTATCATCCCGTCGCCTTCAAACTCTCGCGCAAGAAAACCTCCAGCGAAAAAACACTCCTCCGCCGAAACCCCAGGTCCTCAATCCAAAAGACAACGTCCCACTTCCTCCAAGCCCTACAGATGCTACTGCAACAAACGATTCACCTGTCTAAAATCTCTCCGCAAACATTCCAACACACACAATCCCTGTCAATTCATCGCCTGTCCTGAACCATTTTGTACACACTTATCTCTCCGAATAGACAGTATAGAAGATCATCTCAAAACGCACCACATCGACCTCTCCCTTCTACTTCCGCTTGAACGTCATGACAAACGCGAGGAGCTAAAACGAAACACCTTTCTGATATTGGACTGCACGCACGATCGTTGTGTTGTCGAGGGATGCGATCAAAGATTTCTGAGAAATGAGCTGGATGGTTGCAAATGGAGTTTGGCTCATATTCTGAGTCATTATAGAGACAAAAACAATCTGCCGAGTTCTTTTAGACATGTGTGCTCGGATGATGTGTCGTGTAATGGTAAGGAGGCTTGGAGAAATAGTGTATATGTAACAGGAGAACGAATTCAAAAGCTAGAACGGCATGATGTCGAAGATATAGATGCGGAGCCATGATTGGAAGCAGGAATGCGGGAAGATGGGAAGGGCATTGCTCCTCAACACTTTTCAATCGGCATTCGGAACTCAAAGCGAGGGAGAACATTACAGCAATTCAGACAATATTTTTCATCAATCATGTACTCCTTTCATTAAATGCTTAATTTATAATTTACACAATATATACACAAAGTCATCCCAATCGATAGAAAAGCACTCAAAGAAACCAAATATCACATTCATTTATCTCTCATCTACTTTCCTCCTCGGCTCAAGATCTCAGAATGCTTTCGAAACTCACTGCTGCGATTTCCTCTTCCCCATTCGCAAGCTCACTCTCCTCCACACTCCAACCATCCGATCCACCAGTGAGTGCATGGACTGACGGGACACATTTCAACTTTCAAAAATGTTAACAATTTCATTCTTCAATTTATTCAATATTAGAATTTATCTTTTGATTGTTCAATCTCTGATGAATCATTATAAGAATTTCTAAAATATACAAGTCGATATCTCAAAAGATACTTCCAGGTATATTTTTATAATGTCCTGTTACTTCGTTCACCCACACACCGGTGTGATCCTATGTACGAGATACCTCGATATCTCGACATCAAAACCTAGCTCGAGTCCAAACGACCAAGACAAGAAATCTCACACACAAAAGACAACAGCCGATCATTGAAGAAACTGGACACGAAAATGGCAATCCATGTATGTACACATTTACATTTACATATATCTATATATATACATACAAACAAACAATCTTCCACGATAAGATCTCTCGAGAAACCATCAAGACTTTTGCCCATAACAGATAACACATGACAACAAACGGATCAAGTCAAATGAACAAACAACCAAAACCACATTCCCCACCGTACTCGAACATCCGGTACACTCCCGCTTGCACCATAAGAAATTTGTCGCGAGTGAAGTTCACCATCTCGTCATGGGTACCAACTAGGTTTCATGTAAGATATGGCAGGATGGAGAATCTGCAGCGTAGACACTGGTTTAACCGTAATACTACCACCAAGTTTACTGAAGCTGGGTGGAAAGTAATATAGATACAAATGTAACTTTTTGCATTTTTGGATGTGGTATGCCTCGCATGGCCACTTGGATTAAATCATCTCATGAATCTCACAATCACGAAATCGATTGTTCAAAATTAAAGCGATAGTATATAAAGAGTGTAATAACGCTTTTGTTCTATTCTAAACGAATTGTTGTGATCTAGTCTAGTCTAATTTGATTTAAACCATCTATCCAGTCTAGTCCATATCGCTCTATGTGCACCAGAAGATGCAATCAACCAGATAATCTATCTCTAAAAAGAAGGATATCTCTCCCCGGGATTCCAAGATCTAACTTAAACCTATGTCTTGAGTCTGGTATCGTGTCGTGACCCAAGTTTTTCCTCAACTCGCAAGCGAAAACTCCCCAACTCCACCCACCAATGCACGTGGTCAATTATATCCACAACTCTTCATGTCAAACACCTGTTCTCCTATTCCCCGTTCACTCTCCCAAGACTTCAGCCAAAAGAGGTAATCCAGCCTTGGCTCTCTCTTGAACACTTTGACTCAATCTTCTTCCTGCATTTATGTTTCTGCTGGTGCTCATTGCTGTAGCCATAGAACCAACTGGTACGACCTTTGAGGCGGCTGGCTTGTCCGACTTAGCAATAGAAGCTTGGCCATTAGTAAGATCTTTAGCATGAACTTCTCCCTCTCTGTTATACAAGTTTCTGTACATGAAGACACCACTTCCTTCCATACCCTCTGATTCTTCAACGAATTTACATGTACGTTGATTTCTCCAGAAAGCGGTCCAGAAAGGAGTCTTGACATCGGCTTTGTAATGTTGACCCATGACTTTCTTGATGTGTTGGCTTGCTTCTCCAGCGTGGTAGAATGGGATTGTGGAGACCAAGTGATGGCAAACGTGTGTACCAATAATATCGTGGAAAAGATGGGTATCAATGAAACCGAGATCACGGTCGATAGTAGCGGTTGCACCACGAGCGAAATTCCAGGTGTTGTTGTTGTAATGGGGCATGGATGCGTCGGTATGTTGAAGGAAGGTAATAGCAACTGTGAGAATATGTTAGCATTGGGTAATTGAGAATTGAGAAATGAAACTTACCAATCCAGTTGTTGACCCACAACCATGGAACACCCCAAAGAACAATAACATTGAAGCTTCCGAAGACTTGACCAGCCCAGATCAGAGCAGCAATCATAACAGCAACACCAACGTCACTCAAAGCGATCAAAGGCAACTCGTGCTTCTTGTAAAAGACACTGTCCTCTCCAAAATAGAAGTGAGAAATTTTCATTCCCTTGGCACCATCGTAATCTTGTCCAGTCAAGTTGGCAATCAAATATCCTGGCCATCCAAACAATTGATGAATGAATGCATGGTAAAGCGAGTAAATTGGAGAGTCTTCTGCCAATTCAGCAAACTCGATCATGTTGGCCTTAGCCTTCTCTCCAAAGTTTCTCTGAACCCAACCTTGTCTAGTGTGTGGAACGAAAGCAGTGTCTTTGTCCATGTTGCCGGTAGCTTTGTGATGTTGGGAGTGGGAAAGTCTCCAGGAGTGGAATGGCACAAGTAAGAATGAGTGCATGATCAATCCCATAGTCCAATTCAATCTCTTGTTCTTGCTGAAAGCACCGTGTCCACATTCATGTGCCAAAATCCAAATACCAGTGAAAACGAATCCTTGAACAGTGGTGTATGCAATCCAAGCAGCGAATCGAAGGTATGGATTTGGAAGCATTGGGATGAAGGTAAGTGCGAGGTAAATGAGGGTGGAGACGTAGAAGTAATCGCGGACAACGTATGCCATCGATCGAATGATGGAGGGTTTGAAGCAATGAGCTGGGATAGCATCGTGGATTTCCTTCATGGTATAATTGGGGAGTTCAAAGACATTTCCATGCATGTCAAGATGTTGAGGTTGCTTTTCCTCAACGAGGGTGTTGCTCGTTGAAGAGCGAGTTGAAGGTGCCATGTTTGCGACTCTTCTCCTCTCGATTCGAGATTTTGAAATGTGTATATTCGTTGTGCAGAAGAATTGATGAAAGGGAACGGTTTAAATATCTCGAGTTATTCTGTCAAGATGAACAGGACAGCGGGACCTTTGAGACAGTAATAAGAATATTCCAGATTCCTAAAACTTCTGCTCAAGTGAGACGAGGAGAGAGAGGTATTTGGAGAAAGATCAAAAAGAGAGAACAGATGAAAGAAGAATGGAAAAAACGTGTAGAGGGAGGAAGAGGGGAAGTTTATATATATGGTGGTAAGGAAGAAGAAATATAAAATTTCTTAGCTTTACCTAGCTACTCTTAGCTTCGAGTCTTGGTAAAAATGATTGAGGCAATTATCACATACATGTATAAATATATCTAGTACGTACCATATTAGTCGTAAAAATAGTAATAAATAGTAATTCCATTCACCTACCAGTTACCATATATCGAGTACACATACACACACACACACACACACACAAACACACACACACAGATACTCACGCAGATGCACACAAACACCCACCGAGCCACCACATATAAATTTGGAGAGAAAATGCCACATGCCAAATACCAATTGAACCCTTAAACACTTTAGCGTGATCCAAATCTTGCATCTTCCTTGATATTTCTCCATATTATTTTTTACTTTTCCCACTCGAAACCATCGTCTCCACTTTAAGGATTCGGCAAGAGAAGTGACAGTGGAGACCTTTGCTCCTCAACAGTTTTTGAACAATCCGTCCTAACTTCATTTAGGCTTGGTTTTTGAACAGGTCCAAATCCAAAATTCACATTTCATCAATTTATCTCGATCTATCTCGATTTACCTCGATTTACCGTAATTCTTCTTGCAATTGGATCGTTTTGATTGGATCCGATAAGAGATGTTGTCATGTCTGCATTTATCCGCCCGCCTGAGACTTGGCGGGGTGAAGGGAATGAGGCTGTAGCAAGAATAGCCATCAGATCAGCGGCATTCGCTCAGCATACACTTGCTTGGGCAGAAAGAGAAGAGGGCAGGTAGAGGGCAGGAAGGGGGCAGCAAGCAGGGCGGGGCAGGGCAGGCAACATGCTCAGACAGATACATACCTCCCTTACCTAGATAGTAGACACCCTTTCAATGATTGAAACATCTCCAACGTTTCTCTTCACCATCAACCATCAACCAGCAATCATCGTGGTCAGCATCATGCCATCCTGATACATCTCCACTGATTGTCCATCCACAAATTCCTTTTCTTACCCACAGCTAACTAACTGTACAACGGTACAAGCTACGACCCCCCTAATCAAGAAGGGAAGTGATATTTGTGTTGGCATTGGCGTTGGTATTGGCACACCTAGCATCTTTTCGGCTCCCCGGTTTATTCTCTTCGTTCACCAGAGAGATGTTGCTTGCTGCTGATCGTTGCTGACTGTTGTAGGTGATTATCTTGTCGTAAAGATTAGTAGTACGAGGTGTCATTTTCTTCATTTTACCTTCTTTTTTGGACTCTGTGCAACTTTCTTTCACATGTCGCCCCTTCACCCCTTCACCGTTGTCGGTTACAAAAAGCCCTCAGGAATATCTCCTTTCACATACTTCAACAACAATCATTCATGGTTCATCCATCCCATCCATTCATTCAGTCAACCAAATAAATTACATACAACCACCCAATCAGACGCCTTCTATCAAAAACTTCCTCTGAATCAAATTCAATCAACACATCTATCACCCTACCGACCCTGGTGGATCTAATGCAGGGTCTTTCTCCATCTATCAATCTTCGGCATATTTTCTCAATTCAGCTAGTAAGAAAAAGGAACACTTCACCAAGATCTCGACCACCCCTTGACTCGTTGATCCCAATTCGTGAGCCTTTGATTGGTTCGTCTATCAAAATAAATCATGAGCTTGGCTACAATATGCTTCCCGCGGTAGTGATGTGTTTTAAATGGAGTTTAGCAGCCAGATCATCAGGGGCTTCGAATTTCGACTTCTAGAAGAAGTAGAGGATGAACGTGGTGGGATACAAATGTTGTGACTCCCAAGGTTTGTGGCTATGTTTTCTTGCGTTTTTCCCCCTATACCGAAACAGTGAACGGTTATGCACACGCAAAGTGCAATGCGTGGTTTGTTACTGTTGTACAGCAATCTTGAGGCTCGAACCTAGCACTAGGTACATAACAAGTAGACAGGTATTATGTACTCAGAAAGTATAATGTATGAAGTAGAACTCTTTCAGCCCCCACGTTTGAATTTTTCAAACTTCATACCTCGTTTCTCTGGTTTACGATGTACTTCGGGATGCCAACACTAATTGAGAAAATGTTGGGGAAATTTTCATGCGATTCTAAATTTTAAGAATTGTTCCAAGGGTGTTCTTAATTTATGGAAACCACATAAAATAATCTACAGAGGAATTATCATAACTTCCCAAGCGTTCTTATCTGCTTGGAGCCGAAGATCACAAAAGAAATCCCCAGTTAAATAAAGGGATGTTTATCACAACATCCATATTCACTACCCGTCAATTCTGTTTCAAATACGCACGTTCTCGGGTCCACTCATCATCCACCACGAGGGAGCAAGTGTGCGAATCTACGACGAAGAAAAGGAGGAGGCGAATAATTAATTACTGAACTTTTTTGCTTTTGACATTGACTCGATTGGTTCGATTGGAAAGAGGAAGCTTCGACTTCAGCAATCAGGAATCAGGTCTCAGGAGAATACCCACTACAATTGCTCGGGCTACACAATGAAACCAACCAACTCAAATATACTAGAGAGAAATATACCATGTATACGAGGTACGCGACAGTATTCATAGATGCGGTGAGAGCTCGAGTGCGCTGCCATCGCGGGGTAGGTCATAAGTTGTAGGTTGACTCGGTTGCGAAAATAAATTTGGAAGAAGACATTGCCAATACAAATAACGGGTAATCTTCGGGGTAAATGGAAAAGGGTGAAGACTTCCTTTTTCTTTCTCTTTTCTAGCTATGTAGACGAGTATGTGTTACTCTTGTATTTCAAAATGGATTTCTGCTAAGTACCTTGAGATTCATGACTATTTTCTTTGTTCTTCGCATCGATTTCAGGTTTGAAATCGCATGTTGTTCGAACACCCAGGTAACTAATGAGGCACGAGGTGAGTACCTATTTCCGGTCCATGTGCTCTCTCTTTTCAATCATCTACAGAATCCATGGCGGTAGTACAAAGTCTTCATGTGGTATCTGTGGCTCTATGGATTTCGTTGTGTTGGCGTATATCATGTATATTCTTACCCGGTTAAAACAATCTTCGAGTGAAGAATACTCTTGCATCTGTGTTTAGTTTAATCGTCCACGTCTAGGCGAAGAGGCATGTGAATGGCTTCTAGAAGTTTGATTTGAGTTTACCGTCTCTGGAAGAATCGATCTTTGTTTCTATAAGTATAGATGAAATTCTTGGATTTATAGCTTATACTAATTATGTCTACGCATTCACTTGGTTGATATCATTTGATTGAGAGAGGAAAGAGAAAGGAAAGCATCATGTAAGAGCAGGGGAAAATAATTCACATGATGTGATGAGGTCAAATAAGTGGCGAGTACCAGGAAGCCAACCTATTTGAGTGTTTCTGTTGAGGAATCGATTCGCAGTGGAGATTGGCTTGGGGTATTCTCGAAAATGGTATGAAACATATAATGCTGACGGTAGTGAAATTCGGTTTTGAGGTCTTCACGGCGTTGATAATGAGGGTAATATTGGTTTATTTACTCCAAGACCTGATACTTTACTAATAATGTAATTGCTTCCTTTTTCTCCTTCAGAAAGAGAAAAGGTCTCCGTACCAGTTTGATCATATGACTTGCTGAAATTCACAATGAACGATACATATGGAAGGGCCGCGGGAGATCATCTACTGTGTGCATATTGGCAAGGTTCGGAATGGAGTCTAGCAACTCAATCCGAACGGCATATATATAAATTCTTAGGAGGATCGCAGGCCGCATAATTGCTGTTGACGAGAGCAGCGCAAATTTCCTTTTTGGTAAGGGCTGCGGGTTTCTGGAAACCTGAAAGGAATCTTGAGGAGTATGTCGGTCTGGTGCTAAGGATACATAGCGCTTTAAACCCGAGGGAATGAAAACCCTTGAACGATGCATTCGGGAACAAATGATTACATTGATTCAGTTGTAATCAATCAACGAACTATATACAGGGAACGATTGGCGAAGCTACTTAGAACACTGAGATTGGTTGGAACAATCAGGTCATTTGGTTGTTCAAATTAGCGTATAGTTAAGGTCCATCATATTTAACTTCTTCACTATAAAATCAGCTTGGACGGTCCATATTTTGAGGGCTATGAGAACGTATGGTACAACGATAATTATCTTTCTTGTATTATAGCCATCCATCACACATTCTATCGTACAATTCGCCCGTACTCTACGTCATTCTAGCATTGAAAAGCGACGTCTTCCTTCACAACTTTATTACCCCCAGCACTAGCAAATCCTGTCCCCTCGCTTTTAATTTCTACCAATCCCGGTTTGATCTTCTCTTTATCTCCTTTCTTCCCCTTCTCCTTAACATCATTCTGCTCTGTCAAATCTGCCTCGCAAACATAACAAGCTACGGCGTTCTGATCCGTTCCCGCTTCTGCGTGCGGATCGTGAACTCCGCTTGGAGTCATGAATTTGGTGACGCATGATTTGCAGAGCACATGACCGCAGGGCTTCGCAAGTACAGCTTTGGAAGTGTTGGTCAATTGTTTTTTGCACGAAGGACATATTCTTTGCGGCTTTTTTGTGACGGTATCGGTTTCTTCTGTGAAAGCAACAGTAATTAAGGTATGGAGTGAGTAATTGTGTGGTTTATCTTGTTGTGAGGCGGGGCAAACGGGCGATTGTTTGGCCTTTTTGACGATGTTGTGGAGAGTGGTATTGGTGTTCGAACTTGGTGTAACAGATGGAACCCAGAAACTAGGCAAAGTCGTTTTAGAAGCCTATCGTAATTTTAGTAAATTGTCATAATTATCAGATTGGACACCATACTTTTTCGTCATCAATAGCTCTCCTCGCCTTCGATCTCTCATCCTGTGCAATTCTTAAAAGTTCATCCTCGTCTAACTCAAACTTTCTCTTCTCTCCTCTCTTTCCACCTTCACCATTTACCTCTTGCTCCACCAAAATCTTCCCTCCTTCTCTCCCTACAATCTTGCCGCCTTTTACTCCGGTCTTCCCTTCTAACCCCATTTGTACTTTCTCAAACTCCTCGACAGCTCTCTCTCTCGCCTCATCTTCTTCTCTCATACGGTCTTCATTCTTGTCCTGATCGTCCTTTTCCTTGTTCTTCTCCAGCCTTTTGATTTCCTTCTTTTGCGCTAAGATGTTGCTCAACGCGCACTCGCGACAAAATATATCACCATGACTGCACGAGACAGGGGTACGCGCAGGTAAAAGACATAGGCGACATGAAGCAAATGGTAAGAATGAGTCTCGAGATAGACGAGCACTACTGCTTGTCCAGGCTGATTTCGCCAACTCGCGCTCGTGGGAGGTGAAGACCGCACGTGAAGTATTACGTTTGCTGTGAGACATGGTGGCCTTTTGAATTAGAGTATGTCTGAGAATCAGACTACTAGATTGATACTCAGAATTTTACTCGAAGGATTGCGTTGTAGAATTACGTGGTCAGAATATTGGTGAAGAGATCAAAAGTTCGAAGATGATCACCTGATGAATTAACTGCGCGGTGAAACTTTAGTCCGTTGTCGACGCTAGGCTCGTTATAGCCCATTTCCTAGTAGTGGCCAGCTGGGTAATGTTTAACGATAATTTACACCAGGAGCCGATGAGAATTTCTTCCATATCCTTTCTGCAACATCTAATCAATTTACTTAACCTCATTCAACAATGCTCTGTTAATCTGAATCGTATAATTTTATTATCTGTATACCATTATTTCCAATCCTCCCTAACATTTTTGTCCTTACTTTCTCAGATATCATACAAAGTCTCCAGCTCTCTTTCTTTCAAAAGGGACTAAACTTGTCTGAACGCCTGTTGACATTCCTTTTACGAGTCCCTGTATAACTGTCCAAATTTCATTGAAACAATCATAATGAATTGTGGCCAAGATGTCGAGTGTTCCTGTCACTCCACAATAAATAAATGAGCGCATCGTGAAGTCTCGCATCCATCGTGAACGCGATCAAGTTTGTTGCAAATACATCCGTTCATGATTGAGATTGGGATCGAATAGTACTGCTTCGGTTATTCAAGCCTCCAGTATATTTGAAGAACTCTAATCTTGTAAACCTAACATATGATTGATTTCGTCTAGGAGAATTTATGGGCTTTGGGAAGATAATAAAGCGCAAATCTGTATTGCTTTGGAAGGGGCTTCAACTGGTAAGGAGAAAATTGAACAATGGGCAGGATTTTAAAGACCGGTTGTCAATCCTGTTGACTCTAACGTGTCATGACTTCGGTCCTTGATCATTCTAACACTTTCTTGGACATTAAAAAATTGTGGCTTTGGAATTGCAATTCGAAGTTTAGAACACAGATTAAAATCCTAGTAGTATCTCCTCTCATCTGAACTCTCAATATCTTCGAACATTCGGGACCTTTATCTCATCTCTTAAAAATCAAGCACGAGTATAACAGTTTCAAGCTTCACAAGATTGTAAGAATTATCATCTGGTATACTGTGCTTTCCACGTAAACGAGGACTATTCACTTTTACTATGTATCGCGCATGTTGAAAAATCTTCTCTCAAGAATGACTAGCTTTATTTACGGCTGTTATTGATTCATCCACGCTAAGACCACACCATCTTCCAAGCCGTACATTTGGGGATTCCAATTATATATTCACAAAGTGAAATTATTATTTTCTAATCACAACAACTTCTGAAGTTAGATCGTCGACTATTACATGCAAGCACAATCACTTCAAAAGCAACATCGACCAACAATTCTCGTTTTCTTTTCTCATAATGAAAGATCTTCGCCAATTTCCCGAATTCAAACGAACTGACCCTCCAGCGAAACCAGACAGTTTCCGATATTCTCGTCATAATTTACAAACCAGCCAGGGCATAGAAGAAACGCGTGCACTATCTTCCATCCCATCTTACCAGCCACACAGAAGCAACTCTTCAAGCATTTCTTCTAGCAATAACTTTACCGAGAACAAAGATCACCCACGGAAGCGTCTTTCGAGAGCAGAAGCCAAAATCAAAGAACTTGGAAATTTTGGTCCAAACCTAGTTGCTCTTGAGGGGAGAACACAGAAGCTTTTCATAGATCAGGTCAATCTTAACTTCAACCTTATGAGCCGCCTTAAAATGCCACTGACATTGCCGTCTCCACAGAGACGCCTTTCAAGACTGGGACCTCTTCAACACCCACATACATGTCTCCAACATCCATCTGATTCTGGTCAATCTTTTGTTACTCAGGCTTTCGAGGCCACCTCTGAGGATGTGGAAATGAATGATGCGTCAGAAATTCCGGAATCAATTATGGTTCCAGTAGTCTCTGAACGTCAGGACAAAGATGAAGTGGCAACTCCTTGTCCCTTCATCAGACCCTTCGAAACCGCAGCATCGGTTCAAATCCCTTCAAAATCAAGTCGATTGATGACTCCAAGTAAGATATTCGAAAGCCCACGGCATACTGCTCTCCAAACCACCACAACCAACATCCGCGATCAAATCGAGCTTGAGCTTTCCCACTTAATGTTAGCAAAGCATAACGAACTACGACTCATCGAGACTGAACTAGCCAAAGCACAAGTAATGCTTGAACAGCTTCGACGTGTTCATTTGAGGCCGTTTAACCTTATCAAAAATGAGGAGGGACAGGTTTATGCCGTCAGGGTTGTGGTGAGGTCATTCAGTGGGGAGGAGAGAAGGCAGAAAGCAATTGCAAAGAGACAAAGAGAAGAAGAGAAGGCTACAGAAGAACTAAAGATAGACGAAATGGAGAAAGGAGGAAGTGGTATGGGTTTGAGGAATAGATATGTGAAGAGGTGAGGGGTGGATGAGAATATGAATAAGAAAGGGAAAGCGATGGAGTTAGTAGGCCCAAATAGACTCAGGAGTGACGATGGTTGATCAGCGAGTATAGTGGCGTTAAGTAGCGAACCTAAATTGAGCCCATTATAATTCAAAACATATAGAATAATGATTGTCTAATTCTATACAAAGTATTAGCAACTTCTGAAGCGATGTCAGCCAATTTCTCCTCCGAAAAGACAGAAAGAGATTTAGATATAGTATAAGGGGGAAAGAGGTCTAGAGCGACAACTTCCCTTCTTTCTATTGAGTATGGTATCCTCCATCTAGGAGGAAAATAGCTCGTTCAATGCTGAGTCAATCTTCAGTAAGGTCACTAGAAGACATCACTCAATGCTTCTAAGATCTTAGGAAATTGAGCAACTAGACTGAATTTCGAGAATCAATTGAGACGTCAAGAACCATTGGATACTTGATATGATTACCGTCAATTGAACGACGTCAGGTGGCTAGCTATAGTAAGTAATGGTCTGCCGTTTCAAAAGCCGATTGTGATTGATGTGGCGCGAGTCGACGTCAAGGACGTGTTGATTACATAAGCAAAATCTGGGGAAACCCTGTTTCCCCCTTTTGTTTATACTTTTAGGAATGACGTAAATGGTAGGCACATTTCATATGTCCGAGTGTTTTGGTATATGAACTTCAATAATCTTCCCCTCAATCCTGAAGTCCCACACAGAACACGATAAATTTATGACTTTACAAATGTAAACATCTTCTGCGACAACAACGATCATAACAGAAATATCGCAAGGTACTTTGTACCAAGGTCAGAAAGGACCGCCATGGCAAACGTTTACAATAGTCAGCTGGTATTATACCCTCCCTCTTTCTCATCTCTCTCTCTCTACACAGAGCCTCCATTAGGCCGGATCGCAGTCCAACAATCATAAAATTGCCATTTTTTCAATTAAAGTGGTCAAATGAGATGATATGAAAGACAGGATTCACTTTGAATGTTATATCACGTTCAAACATTCAGGCTCCAGTCTGCCAGTCCGAAACATTGGACGTTCTGCTTTTGTGTCAGTACTGACGATGCCCTAGGATGCGTTCACACAATATCATCAATATCATGATACCTCATCATCCCCCGCGACCTCAACAGCTCTCCCAGCACTTGGCCATGCCATAAGCGGCGCAACCGGGGCCGCCATCTCAAACCTCTGTATCTACCCCCTCGACCTCATCATAACACGCCTTCAAGTCCAAAGAACTCTCGCAAATTCCTCCCCCCCCACTTCAAAAAAGCCCCAGAAATATACATCAGTTGCGGACGCCTTTGACAAAATTTACAATGAAGGAGGGATCGCCGGATTTTACAGTGGGGTCTTACAAGACACATCTAAATCCATTGCAGATTCATTCTTATTCTTCCTCTTTTATGGATATATTCGTTCAAAAAGATTGCAATCTCATCATTCACCCTCCAAAACTACACTTCCAGCACTCGAAGAATTAGGCGTTGGCGCATTAGCTGGAGGGTTATCAAAGTTTTTCACCACACCATTGTCTAACATTGTCGTGCGAAAGCAAACTCATTCGATGACTGCCCCCTCTGGCTCAAAATCCCCAACCATATCTTCAATAATATCGGATATAAGAGAGAAGAAAGGCATTGCTGGTCTCTGGTCTGGTTATAGTGCATCTTTAATCCTTACTCTCAATCCGAGTCTCACGTTCTTTCTCTATGAGTTTCTCAAACGTGTCATGATTCCGAGAGATAAACGCGATGATCCAGGGGCACGAATCACATTCTTGTTGGCAGCGGTTAGTAAGGCGATTGCGAGTAGCGTTACATATCCCGTGAGTCTAGCTAAGGCCCGGGCACAAGTCGACGACTCTTCTCCAGTCAAAAAAGAAAGCGTTGAGAAGCTCTCAGATAATGTGAAGGATGCAACGAAGGATAGATCCAAGAAGTCTGCTCAAGAAGCACAGAAACATCTCAAAGATGTTTCTAAGCAAGCAAGAAAAAACACAATCATTCATTCCATACTCAAGATCTACAAGGAAGAAGGAATAGGAGGATTATACGAGGGCATCGGAGGGGAGATTATTAAAGGATTTCTGGGCCATGGGTTAACAATGATTGTGAAAGACCGTGTACATGAACTCATTCTCTCACTTTATTTCATGGTTTTACGATTATTGAAACGCAGTCCCTCGCCAAAAGCAATTATCAGCGATGCGAGAGAAAAGGTCATGGAAGGGGGTGAAAATGCCTTACAGAGTCTCAAGAAAGTGGGCGAGGATACGCTTCAATCTGCTCGTGAGAACTGTTCGAGTCTCGCATCTACAGCCCAAAATTCGACTACCAATATCACACAGTCCGCAAAGGACGCCTCGGAGAAAGTGTTCAATTGAGTCAAAACTCTTGGAGACAAGATAAATGATAGTGTTCCCACGGCGAATGAGGTAAGCGACAGAGTAGCTGCCATAAGAAACAATTTAACAGAAACGACAACGACGACCACTGAATACGTGAACAAGGAAGCAGGTCATCTACTTGGAAACGCAGGTGAGCAATTAGGTGAGAGAATTGAGGGGTTGGGAGGAGAGATCAAGAGAGTCGGAAAGGCAGAGAATGGGGGACGGGAATAGGATCTCGTTTCGACTCTAAATTATGGGCTAATTAATTCATCTTCATTCGATTCTATTTGGCATGCATGATATGTTAGGGAACGAATTTTAAGGAAGAAGCAGGCGGGAGAAAATTGACACAAATACGATAATATACACATAGCAGGATTGCTGGCATGATTTTTTTGTATAATAGTTTGTTAGTACTCTAATCTAATACCTAGGCAGTCTTTGGTGATTCCCAAAGCTATTTGATGGGATAAAAGATTAGGGAGAGGTGCATGAATCGTAGCAAGGGAGAATAGATTCGCATCTTGAGCGATACTTCTGATTGTTCAGATCTACGGGCGACCTTCAAATTTACTCTAAATTTCGGAAAAGACTCAGACACGAGCGAATGTTTTACTAGGGAAGGGGGTGAGACTTGTGAACTGAATGCTTATGGATGGATAGAAAGCTTGAAGCTGGATATGATGTAAGCTCAAAGCCTGTCGATATTGCGAATTATGTTTAGTTGCTACCTATCTAGCTGATATTGTGGTCTGCAGGCGCCTACTTGTGTAAATATAGCCAACATTGTAACACTCCATCTCATCTCATGCAGTGCAACTATATCCACACTCTTGACACCAACAGCCTCTCATATAATTACCCCCAAACCTACCAGCGCCTACAAGGCATCCGTTTTATAGGCACAACAAAGCAACCGATATTTCACCCCCCAACCCTCTTCGTCCAGTGATCTAATACTCAAAATCATCATCAACACTCGGGCCCTTATTTTTCGTAACACTCTCCTGCTTCCTGTACATCTCCGCCACTTGTCTACTACTCGTCGCCATATCCGGTTTTTTGTCATCTCTAATCTTGATAAATCTTGGGAATCTCAACGAAATGCCCTTTTCTCCCCCTTTGTCGACGCCCTCCTTACAGCCCGCCTTGTATCTCGGACTCAATGTCAAATCAGCCGTCTTGACTTCCCAGACGTATCTTGGCTCAAACCAAACATCAGGTTGATGTTGATTTCCTGAGGAATGGGAATAGAATGGTTTAGGACGGTCAATGACTATAGCAGAGAGTTGGGCGTAGAGTTCTTCGAGAACTTGTTCGCTAAAACCAGTGCCAATGTTGCAGATAGTTTCGTAGGTGTCAGTTTGGGGGTTATGACAGGCGAGGAGGAATGCTCCGTAAACGGAAGTACGCTTTCCACGACCATAGTAGGCTCCTAGAACAACGAGATCGAGAGAGTCGCCGATGCCTGAGAGATAATCCTTCTTGATCTGAGGCGGATGTTAGTATGATAGAGGAGATGAATTAGGATGAGAGTTCATACCTTGAGCCAATTCCTACTTCTTTTACTGGGCTCGTAACCACTTTCCGTGCCATCCAACATCTTTACCATCAACCCTTCGCACGACGCCTTGACACTATCATCTAAGAATGTCTGAATCTCATCAATCTCTTGACCATTCTTACTAGTAGCAAACTGAAATTCGCCTTCGATAGGTTGGAAGGCCTCATGGAGAAGTGCACGACGTTCTCGTAACGATTTCTCAACAACAGCTTCACCGTTTAGGAAAAGCAAATCGAAAGCGAACACACAAACTTTAACTTTAACATCTTCAACCTTAACATCCTTCTTCTTTCGTGTCATGAGTTGTTGGAAAGGCAAGACTTTCTTTTCAACCGTATCCCAAGCAACCGTTTCACAATCGAGTACAAAGCTCTTCGTATCTTCCTTGACCCATGTGTTTAGTTTGCCAAGAATATCTGGGTATTTCTTGGACAGATCTTCTGAATTTCGCGAGAATATAGCAGCAAGGCCTCCAGCAGATGGTTTAGCAGCAGCGGGTGTAGCACCAAGATATTGTTTGGGAGAATTCTTAGAAACGTAATGTATCTGAGCTCTTTCTCCATCATATTTATACTCGCAAGTGAAAGTTTGATTTTCAAATCGATCCAGGACTTCTGTGATTGCTTTTGTTGGTTTGGCCAACATAGGCTTCAATGGTACACCGGGCTGGAGCTTGCAGTTATCTTTCAGGTTGAAGATGCCGTGCTCCAACATTGCTGGAATGATCACATCATAACTAGGAAGGGAACTATCTCTGGTTAATGGCCATTCAAGATCTGTGGAAATATAACATACCTGTGAACTGCTTTCAATATCGACTCTCCCTTCGCCATCTGTTCTGTGCTTGGAACCTTTCCAGAACCTTTCGCTTCAATCTCATGACATACCATTGCTTGAGCCAAAGAAACGAGAACGGTCTTTTCTGCCAATCCAAGTCGAAGCTTACCCTCTAGGAAACGAACAATGTATTTTGCTTCGCTTGCTCCACCCTTGTCTTTTGTGATGTCAACTTTACCTGACGAATGCGCATCAGCTGCGGAAAGCAACTTCTTGATCCCGTCAACTTTTCGTCCCTGGGCACCGTTGCCTTGCATTGTAGCAATTTCGATCAGACTCTTCAGAACGCCTCTGATTGTCAATGGCTTTGGCTTGAACATTACAGGCTGATTTGATCGACTCTTAACTGCTACAAGTCCAAGATCACCAATCTCTTTCTGATCATTCTTGATGACGCTTAAATTTCGACCAGTAGACTCTCCGATGGCCTTCATAATCAATGATTCGCCAATACCTAACTCAATTCCAGCATAATCTGCAGCTAATTTGTTGATCATGAGAAGAACTGTAGGTAAAAGATCATCTGGGGTAAGTCGAAGGACTTGACGAAGAAACAAGGAACAATGAGCCGCAATTACTAATCGCTTGGTCGTCATTTCTACTAGGGAGAATGTTGTACAAAGAGCTGCATAAGGTACTGGCTCTCCTGGTTTCCAATCCGGATAGGGGTCTTTGCTCTTCGATTTCAAGGTCGTTTGAATCTTCTCCCTAGCTTTCGCAGCTACTTCCGGTTTCTCATCTTCGCTAGATTCTAATTCCTCCTCGATTTCGGATTCTGATGCCGATTTGGATACATTTGAGTCTCTGCGCTTTGCTGGTTTTGATGATGGTGCTATTGCTTCCACTTCGTCTTCATCCTCTTCCTCTTCCTCTACTGCCTTGGCGTTTTTACCACGCTTTGGTGGCGGCGACATGTTCTTCGGAGCGGCTTTTTTGGTCGATGATTCTGGCTCGGGTTTGGTCTGAGTTTTCATGCTAACGGGTTTTGGCGAAGGCTTCTTCTCTCTTGGTTCGGCCTTTTCAGCTCTTCGAGGCTTCTTCACAATAGGCTCTTCGTCTTCATCCTCCTCCTCTTCCTCCTTGACTTCATCCTCAATTTTTATAGCTTTAGTCTTTGCTGAGAGTTTCGGACTCGCGGATCTTGATCTCTTCAAACCTATGTTTGCAGAACTAATTAGCTTCATAGAACTATTGCACCATTGTCTTGCTTGGACCTACCTTTCTCTAACTTTGCATCTTTTTTTACTTTTTGCTTTTTATCAGACCCATCTTCTTTCTTGATCGAATCTTCGTTCCCTATATCGGAATCTCCATCTTTCATCTCAACATCTTGATTCTCTTCTGAGGCTTCCGACGCGGATGGCGAGCTTGCTGGCGGCTTGCTTGAGCTTGGCGTGGAAGAGAAAGATAGCTTCGATTGTTTTGCAGGCGCACCCTTTGGTTGGCCAAAGAACTTGCTGCAATTGAATAACCATTAGCATCATCACATCTGCATGCTAGATAGGAACGAACCCCAACGTAGTTTGTGAATCTTTTACATACCCCAATGTCGCCTGCTTTGGAGGCATTGCGCAAAACGTTCGGATTGATAGGAACGTATGGGAGTTGCCCACTATAGGAGTAAGAAGTCTGCGTGAAGCCACAATGTCGAGTTATGCAGCTGCAGGAGAGCAGGGGAATGCAACGATCTCGACCAATTACGCTCAAGTATTGACAATTCTGTAGCGTAGACTTGACTTGAAAGATACGAGATTAATTGTAAATGATACTTAGTATGATATCAAAAGCTGAATCAGTTTCGTTATTTTCATTCTCAAGTCTTCTACTCAAATATTCAAACTTTTCCATTGACATAGATAGATAGATGTCACAGAAATAAATTCTACCTGGCAGGCATCCCGTCGCGTCATTGAAAATCAAACTACGCGTTTCTACCTAGTAGTTAAGCTTTACCGCGTAAATTGGTTCCTGATCGCATCGGTCGGTCGGTCGGTCAGTTCCGTTAGCTTCCGTTCACTAATAAAAGAATAAAAGTCGGCTCTTCAAGCGCCCGATTGCCCGCGTATCAACATCACAAGCACCGACTCAGGCAAGGAATGTATGAGACTCTTCACACTTTAGAGCTCGATGATACTGTCGACGATAGATTTGATAGAGACCAAAACTGCTTGTGGATTAAGTGAGTGTACAGTGAGAACCATGTCAGCGGCTTGAATAAAAAATAATGATTGATCAATTTGATAGGGAATTTTGAAAAGAGGGCATTTTGTGATGTGCGGTGTGACCCTTACCTTAATCTCTTATCAGTTCCCCTTCTGACTCACCAATTGGATTGTTTTGATGACTCCAATAATTATTAGAAGCATAAATTCCCCCACCAAATAATAAGTTCCCCTCCTCTCCAAACTTTCAAAACAATTTTGAACACCCAAACGCGATAACCATGGCCGCACTTCAAGAACTCGCAGATAGAACTCTGAAGACGGATGCGATCTATATCGATACCGATGTTGGCCAAGATGATCAATCAGCCATTGGTTCCGAAAGCAAGCCTTACAAGTCTTTAGCATACGCCTATATTCAACATGGTGGGAGCGAGGGAGGAAAATATCAATCAAGAGCCTCAACAACTGGTGCCGTGAGCGCAGATGGTGATCCATCAGAGCGATTGGTATGGAAAGACCCAGCTAAGGCTGCTATTAAGAAGGCACAAAATGCCTTGGATGCACACAAGAAGAAGTTTGTGAAGCAACAACAGATGGCTGCCGCCGAGAAGGAGAAGGATGATGCAAGACTCAAGACACTCGAAGACTCGAAAAAGATTGTTCTTACCGAAGACTCCTCATTACCACCAGCAGTCAAGATCAAGATTATGCGCAAAGATATTGAATTGGGTGAAGGCGAAAAGAAGGGTTCCCGTGTCAAGGTTTCAGGTCGCATTCACAGATTGAGAGAACAAAAGCAGGCTACCTTCATTACATTGGTTGATGGATATGGGCATTTACAATGTATCTTGCAAGGTGATCTCACCAAGACATACGATGCTCTCACTTTCGCACAAGGCACTTCTCTTACTCTCTACGGAGAGATGCGAAAGGTTCCTGCTGGTCAATCGGCTCCAGATGATCGCGAATTACATGTCGATTACTACAAAGTTATTGGCAGATCTCCATCCGATGCCGATGCTATCACTAACAAGATTTCTCATCAACAAGATCAATGGGAGTCCTCTATGTTGGACAACCGTCACCTTGTCCTCCGTGGAGATACCGCTTCTTCAGTTATGAAGGTTCGTTCTGCAGTCGAATGGGCATTCGCAAAGGCATATAAGGAGATGTACTTCACCAAGATTAGTCCACCTGCTTTTGTTCAAACACAAGTTGAGGGTGGTTCTACTTTGTTTGAATTGGACTACTACGGAGAGAAGACATATCTTACTCAATCATCTCAACTGTACCTCGAAACTGGTATTCCAAGTCTCGGAAACGTTTACTGTATCGAAAAATCCTTCCGTGCAGAGAAATCCCTGACCCGTCGTCATTTGTCCGAATATACCCACGTTGAGGCTGAGTTGGATTTCATTGATTTCGATGATCTTCTAGATCATTTGGAGGAGATGATCAGCACCGTCATTAGTACCATTATGGCCGATCCAGAGATCGCCGGTTACATCAAGGAGCTCAACCCAGAATTCCAAGCTCCAGCCCGTCCATTCAAGCGCATGCGCTACTCCGATGCCATTGACTGGCTCAACGCTCAAGACCCCCCTATTCTCAACGAAGAGGGCAACCCACATGTCTTCGGTGATGATATCGCTGAGGCTGCTGAAAGAAAGATGACAGATATCATTAACTTGCCCATCCTTCTCACACATTTCCCAGTTGAAATTAAGGCCTTTTACATGAAAAAAGATCCTCAAGATCCAAGAGTTACTGAAAGTGTGGATGTTTTGATGCCAGGTGTTGGTGAGATTGTCGGTGGTAGTATGAGAATGGAGGGTTATGAAGAATTGATGGCTGCATATGAGCGTGAGGGCATTAGTCCTAAGGAGTACTACTGGTACACTGAACAGAGAAAGTACGTTATCCCCCTTCTTCTTGCCCCTACAACTGCGTGTACTCCCTGACCGTGTTTCTCTAAACTATGAATGCACAAATCAACTAACGGTAAAACAGGTATGGTACATCTCCTCATGGTGGTTACGGATTAGGTCTTGAAAGATTCATCGCTTGGATCTGTAAACAACATTCAGTCCGTACATGTTGTTTGTACCCAAGATTTATGGGCCGTTGCAAGCCTTAGAGCAATGATCACGGTTGATTGTGAGAATAAACTTGAAGGGAAATTTTGCGGCGAATGGATGATATCGATAGCAGAGGTAGCAGATTTACGTTTCATTAAAGCGTTAAACGAATGAATGATGGATCATCTGATTTTTGACCCGTTTCTAATTCTATGTATACATTGTGAATCCTAACAGTTTGAACAAAGTCGACATTACAACATCAGAACTTCCATGTTTGACTTCTCAACAGCTCAATGAGGGCTTGTTAGACTTTGGATATTAGAGACAATCATATATAACAGCTGATCAATTCTCACATTGTAAAATTACCGATAAAAGAATACCGCTAGAGATGTCAATGCAATGGGAATTGAGAGGGCGTGTGTAAGTGAAGGGAAAGGAGGTGGGCGGGCATCACAAGTAAGAATTTCAAACGTACGGAGCAAATTTGATAGTTTGATCATCAGGCTTGAGTTGGATATCCAGCATAGGAAAAATAGAAATGTTATTTGATGTCAAGTTTATTTATGTGAATAGAGAGGAAATTGACAATTCTGTACATCTCAACTCTGGAAGCATCTTGATAGGCTGCTCGGGGGAGATTCTATATATACAATCTTAATAAGACTCCTTTATATTCATGTGCTAATTACACCTTGGAGATTATAGATCGATTTCTATTAATAGCCATGTTTTCAATTTAGATCTCAATATTTTCCGTTTTAATTACTCGTAGTTATATTAGTTGGTGGCGAGTGGACAATCATTAAGCTACACTACACTACACTACACTACACTACTATCACGAGTCACGGGAAGTTGTTTCACGAACAAGCTTGGACCTATTGGCTCGGATGATGTTCCTTACTTAGTACTGTAGGTAGATAGGGGAAATCCTTGGGGATCGAAGGTTTGTGTAATTGATGATGGGTGGAAGGAGGTGGTGTAATGTTCTGGAAGGATGGGTGGAAGGAAGGAGGTGAAGGATCGATTCGGCGAGGGGAGGGGAGGTGTAATGGGAGAGAGATTGGAGGTTGTGGGTAGCTGAAGGGACTGTGTACGATTGACTACCGATGGAGATGAATGGGAAGGAAATGCTACTTCTGATGGTGGTTATGATAACTGTGGCTAGCTTTCATTGAGGCTGTAATTTGTCACAACGGCCGCGTTGAGACGTAAGGGAGGTTTTGAAAAGCGTTGAAAGACGTATTTGAGAACGGCTACCTATGGCCTTACCAGCAAAAGTATACTTAAAAGTTTCCAGAATTAATGACAGACCAGTGTGACATATCGCAATGTGCTACTCTACATACATACGGAGTACAGTTATGCATAGCTACCTAGGAATGTTCAGGGCTGCATCTTGAGACTTGGGGTCCGTTGTCGATATGTACGTAGCCTGTAAGTACTTGGTCATCCTGGATATACATCCATCCATCCGTATTATCTCAGCAATATTCTGGAGATTAAATCTGCGCATCTGAATGTTCTGGCGCTTAAGTGCATCGATTGTTCGTATTGTATGGGAAGCAACAGTAGATACTAGAAGGGATGGGTGGGGCCGAGAATTGAATACAATGACATCTGTTCTTTGAGGAACTTTTGTTGGGATGGTTAATGAATCTATCAGAAGTGAAGCGGTATCATTGGATTTACACAGCTGATTGGATACTCTAAGAATCGGCATCAAAGAATTGGACAATTGATTGAATCCAGACATCGATCCCTTCGGAGAATATAATTCTTTTGTGCTCGCATGATCTCTGGAGCATGCTCTGAAAGCAGAAGAGCTGGAAAAGTCGGTGGGTAGTCGAGAATTTGTGGAGGATTTTATGCCTATCGCGTGCAGAAACGAGGACAACCCATGAGCGGTGTTGGAGATCGTATGGAGTCGATGGATTTCGACCCTGAATTGATGAATGAAGATTAACCACGAATCCGATGCGAGATCCATAAGTGCATATCGTGTGCTGTTTTCTCCATACTGTGCTCCAAAAATCAACACACAGTCGTAATGGATTTGCTCCTTTGGGCCTTCTCCACAGTAATAAAGTCTAGAATGTATTGCTGGTGCTGCGATTGGATCAGTGTGAGAATGCTGAGAAAATGAAAGAGACCGAGTTCTTTGTTTGACATATCGTACATGATTGTGGTTGTGGTTATGGCTATGGCTATGGCTTCGTACCTGTGTTTGTATCAACATGTAGGTCCCACGATATGCGCCGCGGCTATGGAGGATTCTGTATGTTAGGTATTGGTAGGCTGCGATGACTGAAGTGAAGAATGATTTGATATCTTGACGCTCTTTCTGCACAGATGCCCGAAATGTATGTACCGGACACACATAGTATTTTGAGTTTGGGTAACTTAGAGTGCCTACATGATAGTTGTCCCTCATGAAGGGTCCGAGATGATTTGGGTGCCTATAGCATTGTGACTATACTTCTGGCTGCAACCATATAGGTATGAGTTCCTGATCGATCCGCGAGCGACAGAAGTGTCCCTTTTTGCCCTTTCTGTCCGATCATATCTCGAGTGCATATGTGCATCGTATTGGTATGTGTATGTGCACACTGTGTGTGTGATTCAATGCGATTTCATCTAATGAATTTTGGATGAAATGTTTCTAAACAATGATTATTTTGAGATGGTTGCATAAACATATTGGTAGTACAACCAGCATCAGAAACGGTCTTGGAGGCTTCCAGGGGTAAAAGGTACCATATTGCTAGCGGGCATCTACCTACTACCTACCTGACATCCCGTCCATATTATCGCAGATGGCACATTAGATACGATACTAGCAGACACCAGACTGTATCATACCATATCCAACACCAATACCATCTTGTATCCCATTCCATATCCTCCCCCATACCATCCCTTCCCACTTTCAATCCCATCCCACATCCCCTCCCATACCGAGCATTCATGTCCATATTCCGAGTAAAAGGGGAGAATCACAATGAACCAACGAGGGTCCTGGGTAGCTTATTAGCTAGGACTAGTGAGGTATTGGCGGGAATCATTCTGGAAAAGGAAGGACCCCATGTTAAATCGGACTATGCCCCTTTAAGCCATCGACCCAAGCTACTTTCGGTTTAATTGAAATGAGGAATTCCTCCCTTTTTCCCTCTATTATTCACGAATGCTCGACGCTGATTGGTTCAAATCATCCTCGTTCAGATAAATCATCCAGGGTATTATTTTTCATCATCCTATTCCATCCTAACTTTGTACTTTGCTTGCCCGCTCTCTCTCTTTCATTTCAGTCCTCTCTCACTCACCCCCTCAGTCTCTCTCTCCCTCTCTCCCTTCCTTCATTACTCACTCTACTTCTTATATTATGCTGTGAACAATTCATTATTCGTTCAAGATATTGTTCAATTCTCTTTTACTCCTTTTTCGTTGATTTTTGATACCAATTATTCCTTCTTTGGTTAACTCATTTTGAACACACTCTTTTTTGAAATCATTTCCACCAACAGGTCCCCATTTCAAGAGAGATTAAAATAAGCGGGTTGACTTACTTACATTCCCCTTTTTTTTGCCCTTTCACAACTCTAATTCTTGATCTTTTGATTCTCGATTATCGACAAGAGGATTGAATTGAAGAAGACAAGAAGAGGAGCAGAAGAAGTGTGTATTGAAAAGACGAAGAAGAGGAACAGAGAAAAGAAATCTAGACAGTCCTTATCGATTCGTCCAAACTGTTCGATTAAGCTTGACGAAAAGTCTACCTCCTTTTTTGGAAGACCAAACTTCTTTGTTGTTACTATTGTTCCAATATTCTCTATACAACCCACTCAAATCTTGCATTGAGCAGATATTTCGAAGCTCTTCTTTTAGAACTGCCCAATTTGCCTTCGCATTGAAACGGCCACTACTTCGATTGGAATCCTTTGCGTCCAAAGCAGAGTCCTTCGAGCACTCACTGAACTTCAAGCGTCCATTCCTTCGATCCAACACACTTCGATCATCTACCCTATAGATACTTTGCGACGATTCACATCGACAACTTCCTCCTTTCGATTCGAATACTTGTATACAAACTGAACCTATTTTAATATTCATATTTCTATCTATACAAGAATTTGTTTATAGCGGCAAACATTCTCAATTCCAGCCAACCAGCCAACCTCGAATATCTACATACCTAGCTTTGTTAATACACATCTAAACTTCACTTCAGACAAATATTTCGATTTTGAACTTCTCGGCACATCCACTCTTCTCGCGATCTTTGGCAGATTAATTTTCAGTTGGATATCTTTTGGTCAATTGATTTATTTAATCTTCAAGACCGAAAGTTCTTCAACGTGCCTCTGCAGGCACAATTTAATCTTTCAAAACGGCGGTAATATCATCTCTTGTGCGGGACAGCTTTGTCCTGCCACCTCATCTTCTCGGGATGCAGGAGTCACAAACTCAAAATGGCGGATCTGGAGCGACATCTGTGAATAGACCCTTTGGGCATGCATCTAAGCCCTCCAGCAGCGATACGGGCTTCTCTCATGGCGCATACAGCTCAAATCAGTTTTCGATGGGTGGTTATGGTGACAGACATCCTCGCAGAGCGAACATTCCTTCAATAAATACACAAAGCATGGGTCAACAAGGTCAGAATGATATGACAACACCGGGAACCGCATTTGATATGCAATTCACACCTTTGTTACCTTCACAGCTTCTTCTTGGTAGTCCATTCCAACCAGGGACTCCTTCTGCGTTCCAAAGTCCCCAATTCCAAAACTACGCAACCTTCCAACAGCAACAGCAGAATCAACAACCTCAGAGCCCAACTGGGCCCATGTCTCCTCAACTATACCAGAGCTTGGTATCCCCTTCGACTTATGGCGCACCTCAATTCTACAACCCACAATCTCCAACCGGCGGATTTGCTCAAATGAACAATGGGATGCAGAACATGAGCATGGCCCCTTCCTCTCCAGTACAGATGTCACCAGGTTTGGTTTCAGGAACTAGCCGAACTGTTTACTTGGGAAACATCCCCCCTGAGACGTCCGCAGAAGAAATTCTTGGTCACGTCCGAAGTGGCCAGATTGAATCTGTTCGACTTTTGCCAGATAAGAACTGTGCTTTCATCTCATTTTTGGATGGAAGTTCCGCCACACATTTCCACTCCGATGCGATTTTGAAGAAGCTTTCTATCAGAGGCCAGGATATCAAGGTTGGTTGGGGAAAGCCTTCTCAAGTACCCACCTCTGTCGCTCTTGCCGTTCAACAATCAGGTGCTTCGAGAAATGTTTATTTGGGAAATCTTGGTGAAGAGGTCACTGAGGATGAGCTGCGTGAAGATCTTGGAAAATTCGGCCCAATTGATACAGTGAAGATTGTTCGTGAAAAGGCAATTGGTTTTGTTCATTTCTTGTCGATTGGAAATGCTATCAAGGCGGTCTCTCAGTTACCCCAGGAGGCAAAATGGCAATCACCACGTCGGGTCTACTATGGAAAGGATCGTTGCGCCTACGTTTCGAAGACCCAACAACAGAATGCTGCACAATATCTTGGTATCGCACCAGGGTATGCTCATGTTCTTAATGGGGCTGATCGTGACTTGATTTCTAATGCTTTGGCTCAACAATCTGTAGCTGCCGCAGCTGTTGCCACAACTGCGGGTGGAATCAATAACCTTGGAAACCGAACTGTTTACCTTGGTAACATTCATCCGGAGACAACAATCGAAGAAATTTGCAATGTTGTTAGAGGTGGTCTTTTACATCACATTCGATATATACCCGACAAGCACATTTGCTTTGTCACATTCATTGATCCAACTTCTGCTGCTTCTTTCTATGCTTTGAGTAACTTGCAAGGATTGATGATTCATAACAGAAGATTGAAGATTGGGTGGGGAAAACATTCTGGTGCTCTTCCTGCTGCAATTGCTCTTGCTGTCAGCGGTGGTGCATCAAGAAATGTTTACATTGGTAACTTGGACGAATCATGGACTGAAGAGAGATTGAGACAAGATTTCTCTGAATATGGTGAGATTGAATTGGTCAACACACTTCGAGAGAAGAGCTGTGCCTTTGTCAACTTCACGAATATTGCAAACGCTATCAAGGCAATTGAGGCCATCCGAGGTAAGGAAGAGTACCGTCGATTCAAAGTCAACTTTGGAAAAGATCGATGTGGAAATCCTCCACGACAGGTCCAACAATCTCAATCGCCACGCGGTGATGGTGTTAACTCACCTCCTCATTCGGGCGGTCTTCAACCCAGTCAAAATGGTTCTTCCCCTACGGGTTCCGTAACTCCAGGTTCAATCAATGGATCAAATGGAAATTTCCAACAGCAACAGCAACAACAGCAACAGGGATCTACTCCATCGACTATTCTTAACGCTGGAAGTAACAATCCTTTGACCATGTACCTCAACCAAGTTTCTCAACAAGCTCAACAACAGCAACAACAAAATCTTGATCCGTACTCTGTTGCAGCTCTTCAACAACAGCAGCAACAAGTTCTTGCAGCGCAACAAGCTGCTTTGTACGGTGGTGGTAACATGGATGAAATGAATATTCAGCAACCACAATCGAATGGACATGGTTCAAGCGCAAGCATTAGCAACACGAATGGTTTCCAATCATCTGGAGCACCCACCATGAACGGACTGTTGTCGCCAGCCAGAGGAAGTCACAGTAGGGCTGTTTCTCTCCCTGTTTTCGCACAACCAGATGGTAATGGAAATGGAGAGCAGCAGGGAAACCCAAGAGGTAGAGGACATCAATATCAAAGTTCTTTCTCTGGTGGTCTAGGCAATGGAGGTTTCAACAGCGGGTATGGACTTGGCATTGATGGACAAGGACATGGACTCAATGGTTGGGCCGAAGAGGAAGTGGCAGGACATTAATCAAGGACGGGGCCTTTTAATGATTATTCTGAGCTTATCGTATGGAGGAGGAAAAGTGGCTTAGTTGATTTGTTTGAAATTGAACTTGCGTGCATTTGATAGGCATGGGCAGGAAATATTGTGTTGTAATACCGAGCTCTCAATTTCTTATTTATTCCATTTCATCTTTTCTTTACTACCTTCATTCGCTTCGTTGTGTTTTCTTCCTTGTTTTGGTCTTTAATGGCTTTTGCGTTCTGTGTATCTTCTTTTATTTCGTGGGGTCGAGAGGTGAAGGGGAAACTTTTGGGGATGGAAAATTGAGAAAGGCGAGGATCTCAAGAGAGGGTGTTGAATGCTTTATGTTGATATCCAGAGAAAGGGAGGAAGTAATTAGAGAATTCAAGAGAGGATTGGATAATAAATGATGAACAGTATGGTATCAGGATAGAAAGGAACTTGGCAACCTGACCCGGTGATGGGAGGCGGCTCAAGGAGAGGAATGAGATGGGAAATGAAAAATGAAATAAAACAGATATCTAAATCTTGATGGTGATAACTTTTTGAAGTGAAATTAATTGATGCTTCGTATCTGTGAATTGGTTTGAAGTGTAGGTGAGTTCGATGAGATGTGTATATCATCTCGAGATCTCTACATTCCCTGGCTGCTCGTCTAAGTCAATAAGGGGAAAAGAACTCAACTTTGCCTAGCTTCCACTCGTCGGTTGCATAAGCTGGAGCGTTCGGCCTGGCTTGGTTGAGATGATCATATTAGAATTGATATACTACTTATGGATGAACTGTATGAATGATTGAGAGTATAAGAGTCAACGTCATTTATCATGAAGAAATCGTAATGTTGGTTGGTATTGTCCATCTCTTGATATTCACTAAGGAAAAAGAGAGAGTGTTCCTGAGTAGGCTGAAGTCCTGACTGGTTGGTATCGACTATAACCTATATCCGTAGAGAAAACTTCCCATCTGGTGACTATGGTGTAAAGTCTGGAAGGACCTCTTGATCAGATATTTGGCTTATAGAGTAATGGTTCTGATGAAGGAGAGAGGACAATCCAAGATCAAATGGGGGGGCAGGGGATGCGAGGGTAGAGAGGGTAGAGAGGGTACAGAGGATTTAATTGTCAAGCAAGACAATACTTTCAGCAAGTTTGAATACCTTATACATTTCACAACCCTTCTTATATTAAGTATTCCTTTTTAACAAATCATCAAGATTGAAGTAGATGATTGAACACTTGTACTGCTACAAGAGTACAATTCATTTTGTGAGGGGCCTCAATGATAGTTGTGGTCTGTGCACACCAATGACGATGGCTGGTGATCAACTATGTTTAGAACTTAGAATGAATGTAGGAAAGCCTTCCTTAAGTGCTTGTTCCAACTGCCATGATCTACGAATAACATCAAATCACAACCCACAAACAATTGTCTAATCATAAATCAAATATCCACAGAAATAAAGAAAGCTTACCGTAGAAGCAAACATATCATTCATACAGGATGTGGAATGATGAAGACAATAATCCATACGGCACCAGCTTTGAGCGCCGAGATTCAATAACTTCTTCGAATGCTATCCCGAATTCACCTGGATCTCGTAAGTTCTTGTCTTTCAATTTTACAACTTTGACCACTTTGTATCAGGATGTTTTCTGTTTTCCTGGGCTACGCGCCAGGTGCCGAGTCTGATGCTGACTCCGAGGGCTGGGATATCGTAGAACATGATTTTGGCGGACCACGCACTCCTTCCACCATCAGCGAGAACCAAGATAACGTACCAGAACAGCGCAATCTAAGTTATGATCCGAGTGAGGCAGGAAGTGATGAGGATTATGGCGAAGCCTCTCAAGCTACAAGGAGGCAGAAGAAGGGGGGGTACGATAGTCGCATTGAACAAATTCTTTACGAGAATCCGGAACTCCCTATTCTGATTGTTGACGCCGGGAAGAGTTCTGAGAGTGGAGGAAAATATATTGTGTATACGATAAGAACTGGGGTATGGTATCTGGCTAGGTAAAATCGACAAGCTAACATTATAGTAGGATCTTGAAGTCCGTCGTCGCTATTCCGAGTTTGCCTCTTTGAGAGATGCCCTCTCCAGGTTACATCCTACTTTGATCATTCCACCCATTCCAGAAAAGCATACCATAGCAGATTATGCTGCGAACCCAACCAAAGCAAAGGTGGATCAACAGATGATAGATCTTCGAAAGCGCATGCTGGCTGTTTTCTTGAACAGATGTAGAAGAATGGATGAGGTACGGAATGATGGGGTTTGGTGGAGATTTCTGGATCCAAACGCAAGTTGGGTAAGTCAACGATCGTTCATATTCCGCTACGATTCCTATTCTAATTCTCCTTAGAACGAAGTATTGCATTCCCATCCTATTGCATCAATTCCAAAATCCAACATGAAAGCCCCACCACTCGACCCCGCCAACCCCACACCTGCTCACGCATTCCTACCTGTGCCTGCATCCTCTGCGAAACTCAAGGCAGCTTCTACAGCTAATACCAATGCTCAAGGTATGATCGCACAACCTTCTGAGTATGCCACCAGTCCTTCCGCCGCAGCGCATTCTACAGCCGGGCCGCAAGTCTTTGGCAGAATCCCTCCGGAAAGTGCGAATTTGAGCGAACAGGATTTGGATCCATATTTCATAAGCTTTGAATCTTCTACGAAGGACTTAGAAGCATTGTTGACCGGACCTATTGAACGAGTGAACCGGAGAACATTGACCCATCTGTCTTCGCTGTCGACCGATTTGGCGGAACTTGGCGCTAGATACAATGGATTTTCACTCTCGGAGCCGTCGGCATCTCTGGCAGCGGCTATTGAAAGAGTCGGTCAAGCTGTTGATTCTTCATACATTGCAACAGAAGAACTCTCTGCTTCTTTAGGTGCAACATTTGCTGAACCAATGCGCGAGAGTGCACAATTTGCCGGTGTGGTGCGAAGTGTTTTGAGATATCGCGTTTTGAAGAGGGTTCAGCAAGAGATGACTAACGAGGACCTGGCTAAGAAGAGAGCCCTTCTAGAGCAGTTGGAAAGAAGCGAAGCGGAAGCAAAGAGAATCGACCAATATCTAACCAATAGTGGACCTGGCAATGTACCACGGCGGTCAAATTCGTCTGCAAGAGAACCACCACAAGTGAGACGCGAATCACCGCATGATGATACGGCATCAATCGATTCCGATTTCCCTCCAACCCACGGCGAAACTCCATCTGCTTCTCAAGGAATTCCTCAACAGGAAGAAATCCCCCCTACTCATCGAAAAAGTTCCAGTGGAAATTTCATCACCAACAAGATTTTTGGACGTATTAGTCATGCAGTCCATGGCGTTGTTGATGCTGACCCGGAGCGAACACGAAGGGATCAAATTAGCAAGACTAGAGAGGCAATCTCACATTTGGAGCAAGCTCAACTTGCATCCGCACAAGATGTCAAAGATGCAAGTGCAGGTGTTCTTAAGGATTTGCAGAGGTTTCAAAAGGAAAAAGAAGATGATTTGAAGAGATATATGGTACGTATTTATGTCATGTTACATGCTCTCTTTCGTATACGCATAGAAAAGTTGCGACGGAAATACTAATTACTCTCATAGCTTGCATATGCGAGAGCTCAAATTGAATGGGCTAAAAAAAATAAGGAAACTTGGGAGGAAGCCAAACTCGAAGTGGAGAAGATAGATGACAATTAATGCGGAAGGGATGAAGGCTTCATGATGATGGATGACGGATGACAAAGTTAATCAAAGCTAGCAAGTAGGCAATTGTGGTATTTTACGGGTGGTAATATCGATACGGGTTGGATTAGTGGATATGAATAAAAAGGAGTTGGGGAGGAGTGGTATGTAATTAGGAACTAGGAAAAATAACTCTGCAAGCGCAGCCAACGAACAGAAATGATTAGAGATATACCCTTGAGATTGAGGTCGATAGTAGCTGTCTGTATGAAATAGGTGAGATTCTTGTCTTAGATTTTCGACAACGCTGCAAAAGTCGAGCGTATTCACAGAAGCACGCTTGCAATACTGAACGGATATCTAGGATGTAGTTTGCGAAGATTGTCTTCCATAGTCTTAAGTTGTTAGGAAGAGGAGAGGCACGAGATTCCTAAGCCAATTATGGCTTAGGAATCAATAGCATGAAGTGCTTTGGCTTTCGCACCTTTGTTTACAATAAGCAGCCGTAAGTCTAAGATGAGATATGGAATTCATTGTTTGGCTATGTCTCGCAGAATACTGACCAACAAAAATAACTAGCGAAGGGGATGAAGGGCGGAGTCATAAAGTAACAATTTGGTTGCGCAAAATCTCGAGTTAAGAAAGGGAAATGAAAGATATTGTAGTATGAATACAATGTCATGTTGAGATCTTTTCATTGAAACTATAATAGGGCATAATCATATCACATGTCTATCTTTGAACCATTACCTCTGATTGAGAAACTCTCTCTCAAAGGTATGATTCAAATTTCTGGTAAAGCAGGATCAATGATGCAGCAAACTCAACATCAAAGCGAGCTACATATTCGATTAACTAGGAAGGAAGATGACATAGATTACGTGGAACATAATGCCAAGTCTTTTAGACGTTTCTATCTTCCCTTTGATATCAGTCAACTCTGCTTGAGTCTATCGAGTCTCTTCTACATTCAAGTCTTCAGTTGCTACGTTGAATGAGAAGCAAAGATAAAATCTTGCTTTCATTTGTGATCCGTGAGCTAACTGGGTAGAGCAATCTTAAAAAGTATCCCCTTTTACAAAATTCCTATCGATGTGGGTTCAAAGCACGGGATTTCCTCAAGAGTGGGCATGTTGGGATGATCCCAACTGTCCATTTCGAATCAATACAATTCTATGAAGAATTGCCCAGATTTGAAAGTTAACTGTGTGGGCAGTAGTTCAAATCTTAGAAATTTGTTTCTGTACAGATAGGTTACTTATTGCTGAGAATGGTCTGTTCACATTCCTTCGGCTCGTGATCGTGCGAACGACAATGGAAGTCAGAATGGATTCGACACCCCAGCTTTGATCTATGGCAGATGTAAGCAGTGAGTGGAGGGAAGCGAGTACTTTCCCCGCTGTTTTGGTCAAAATGCTCCATAGCCATATGATTTAATGTCCTCTCACCGTCTCTCTCCCAAAACCAAGCTTTCCAACAGTTGGGTAATCATTTCGGGTCCACTAGGCAATGGATTTAGAAGAGCTAACAGCCAAAACCCCACACCACAAACTGAACTTTGATCAATATTTTTCCGCGCTGCCCTAATGAGAGATTAGATATCAGCACCTCATATAGAAACAAGCTTTGAAAATGAGAATAAAAGAAAAGCTTGTAGGGAGAGAGTAAAGTGTTTATCCGCGTATCAGCAAGATTGCGGGGTAGCTTTGTGGATTCGCGGGGGCCGGGGTTTGGAGAAGATGGGGTTCTCGGCGTTGTAGGCGACCGCTGTTTTGGTCGCCCAGCTTGAATGGAACTTGAGGACCTTCAATCTCTTATTTTCTAGTCAGTGCTGGAAGCTAAAAGGAAATGCCTTCGGGGCTCTCTACGGATACATCGAAAGCTTAGCTGAATTCCAAATTAGTTCATAGCATGGAGTTTGCGTGAAGATATATTGCTGGCACGTATTATTTGCAAACATGCTCGATTTCCCTTATTGCATTCAGGTCAGATGGGAGTAGGTTCCAGGGTATGAGGGTCAATCTTTTACCGGAAACCATGCTTTCATACAGATTATTGGTTTATCAATCTCACGCCTCAGCCGTGCATATTCGCATCGAAGTTCTGGGGATGGTAAAAGATACGTATGTGCGAAAGTGGATAAGAAGCTCTGGATAAGATCCAGCTATGCGCACGATAAATATTACAATTTTTCTCTTTCTTGTCGTACCCCAATTTATATCTGAACATCTCTGAGTCTTGAAGCTCCAACCCGCAATCATGGGGATGTTATCCAAAGTTGAGGATCGCCCTACTCCTTCTCAAGTCTATAATTGGCGTGTTTATGCATGCTCTATTGTCGCTGGGTTTGCGGCTGTCATGATAGGTTATGATAGTGCATTTATTGGAACAACTATCGCACTCCCATCTTTCAAGGAAGAATTCAATTTCGCCGCATTGTCTAAGACGAAGTTAAATCTTGTGAGCGCCAATATTGTATCATGTTATCAAGCTGGAGCATTCTTCGGTTCTCTCTGTGCGTACATTGCGGCGTATTTCCTCGGAAGAGTCAGAGGTATGGCTGTATTTAGTGCCGTGTTTACAATTGGCGCTGCAATGATGCTTGGTGCAAGTGGAGATCGCGGCCTTGGTCTCATCTATGGAGGTCGAGTTCTTGCTGGTTTGGGCGTAGGAGGTTGTTCGAGTTTGGCTCCCATTTATATTTCCGAGATATCTCCACCTGCAATTCGTGGTCGATTGGTTTGCGTAGGTTTTGCCAGCCCATTACACATTCTGGCTCTTGCTAATTGCTTCGCAGATGTTTGAATTAGGATGGCAGATTGGTGGACTGGTTGGATTCTGGATTAATGTGAGAATAACAATTGTTGAGTGAGGGGAAGGTTGCTAAGTGTCTCTGCAGTACGGAATCTCCGAAACCCTTCCATCTAACCACGAGCAATGGATAATTCCATTTGCAATTCAACTCATCCCTTCCGTATTGCTATTATTGGGATCATTTTGGCTTCACGAAACCCCTCGCGTGAGTACTTCGGCTTCGAAATCTTTCACTCTTTATTCTCGATCGTGTTGCTTTTCAAAACCATGGCTAACCATTACTTCATACAGTGGTTGATGAGCAAAGGAAAACGAGATAAAGCTATCGAGAATCTATGCTGGATTCGAAACCTCACCGAAGATGATATCTATATCAAGGAAGAGATCTACGCAATTGATCAAAATATTGAGCAACAAATCGCGGGTGGTGGTCTCGGTTTCTGGCAACCATTCAAACTCCTCGCGAGAAGCCGAAAGATTCAATGGAGATTTTTTCTTGGAGGTGCATTATTCTTTTGGCAGAACGCTTCTGGAATCAATGCCGTCAACTATTATTCTCCAACTATCTTCAAGAGCATTGGGATTATCGGTACCAATACTTCACTGTTCTCGACTGGTCTATTCGGTGTTGTCAAAACCGTCGGAACTATCATTTACTTGCTGTTTCTGATTGATCAATTGGGACGCAGGAAGCTATTGATGATTGGATCGATTGGTGGAGCTTTGTGCATGTACTACGTCGCTGGTTACATTGCAATTGCAAAACCTGCGGATCATCCAACGAGCTCCCTACCACCTTCTGGTGTATCTGCCGTTTTCTTTTTCTACTTGTGGACTGTGAGTTCCCAGCTTATTAAACACCCAATGATATACTAATCACTTCGTAGGCATTTTACACCCCAACTTGGAACCCAACACCCTGGGTAATAAACGCCGAGATCTTCGACCAAAGTGTCCGAACGCTAGCTCAAGCACATGCCGCTGCCCATAACTGGCTATGGAATTTTCTCATCTCAAGATTCACACCTCAAATGTTCTCTTCAATGGGATATGGAGTTTACTTATTCTTCGCATCATTGATGATTTGGGGTGCGGCGTTCGTTTTCTTCTTGATTCCAGAAACAAAAAATGTTCCTCTAGAAGCGGTCGATAGACTTTTTGCGCGCAATTTACCGGCTAGGAGAGCTCATGCAGTTGTATGGGCTGAGTTGGAGCAGGAGGAAGAAGCCTTGAGAGCGGGGATTACAGCGGTATTGGAAAAGGAGAGAACGACTGCACATGTTGAGACTGTTTAGGATGGATGAGATACAAGAAATTTGTGTCCATTCGTAGCTAATGGCCGACTCATGGTTTGCTGAAGTAGTAAGAAATAGTAATATCAAATGCTCTGCATAATTTTTCCTCCGCGTCAATTTTCCTGAAATGATGAGATCCAAATAGAGGATCGCAGGGTGCTAAGTTGTGCGGAAGAATACACTCGACATGAAAATCAATGTATTTCCAGCTCCGAATAATATATAGTGACCCATATTTGTCAGAAATTTCACACATAGCAAAAGTAAAAACTATCTTTGCCTCTGACTAAAGCCCATACTAAAGAGCAACCAGAGGAATGGAAACTCCCAAGCCTTGGAGATGTGCACCCCTTCTCCTTCTCCCCTACTTCCTATTCCCGAGCCCCAATAGGAACGCAATTCTCAAAACCAACCCAAACCCTAAAATCCCGTTATTAATCAGCTCCTCCGTCGACCATCCTCCAACGTTTAACAATCCAACTGAGTCTGCGTCGTAAATCCCCCAAAAATGTCCCACATCACAAACCAACATAGCAAACACCACAGTTTTCCACACGGAATAATCACGAGTGAGTCTCAAGACCACGGCTTCGTTGATTGTGAATAGAACATAGAGAGCGGCGATATCAGTGGAGAGGAATTGTATCACGGGGTCCGGAGTAAGGGTTGAGGAGAGGGAAAGGAAGGGCCGGGAGAGTGAAGAGGGGGCTGTGCCGTGGATAAATTTGTAGGGTTGGAAGTGAGCTAGGTAGGCGCCAGAGAGGGCCATGATGGGTTCGATGTAGAGGAGGAATATACGGTAGAAGGGGTGGATTTTGGAAATGCGGGAGTCAATTGATGGGGCCATTGTAAATGTTTGTGTTGTTGAGAAAGACTGAAGGTATTACGTTAAAGGCAGCATATATGATTGTAATTTTCGACGACGTGAAAGAGTTAAGACCATGTGTATCACTTGAGAAGTCAGGGTATTCATTGTTTGAATATTGTCCGAGCTGACTAATGCAATGTTTCGACAACCTCTTCTCCACAACACTCACCCCTCTTTGGTGTCCAGAAACACACATTACTGCGAATTGCGCGCACTTAACCTCAATGTCGTGCTCTTGTTAGTGCTGTTGATCATTGGGGAAATCCATTCCCAAGAGGCCGGTATTTCTCCAGATAAGGCATTGATTGGTGCTCCAGCCATGTCAGATCGGTGCATTGGTCTTCAATCATCTATTTAGATCCTTATTCCTGACCTTGAAGACAATATGCCTAAATGATTGCCGAGAAGCATGTCATGACTGCTTTTATGTCGAAATCTTCCTTTAGACTGGGCATTGTGAGAACGAACAAGTGTTCCGTGTCATATAAATATGGCCTCGAGGTTCCCAATCTCTGAATTACATTCAAACATTTAGCCGATTTGAATTACTGGGTTCCGTTCATCATAATTGTTGAATTGCTTTCAAATACTAAAACTCTCTGGTTGTCGGAATCGCAGTCAGAAATTTTAAGCATCTGCGAAGTTCGGGATTTGGTATTTTCAGATCAAGAGGCTAATCCCGACAAACACCGGCTACTGGTTTTTCGGACTTAGTTTCGTCTCTTTAAATCTACGTGACTGTGTAGGCTTGATCGATCGTCTCAAAATGGTTGACACAGTTCGAAGTACAGATATCGAAAGCGGCTGTCTCAAAGATACCGACCAAAGCTTGCGAAGATATTCCATCCATGTTGTACCACAATCATTTGGTAGCACAATTGGTAGTCCGGTTAGTCTCTAAACCCCTATGCAATCATCAACTCATTTGTACCTTTTTTTCAGACCGCATTAGCAATCGGAGCTTTTGCGACTACTCTTACAACGCTCTCTTGTGCTCTTATGGGATTTCGGGGTCTGTCTAACACAGATGTTTTCGTTGCGAATTTTAATTTTTGGTAAAAACTCCTTCCCCTCTTCTTTAAAATTTTATTCGTCTAATACTCTTAAAGTGCAGGCATAGGCATGGTGATCTCTGCTCAGTGGGAGCTCATTCGGGGCAATTCATACGGCTATACTGTCCTGAGTGCATTTGGGCTTTTCTATGCTGGATTTGGTGCATTGGACATTCCTTTTCTGGGCATAAAAGCTGCATATGGGAATGATACTGTGCAGTATAATAATGCCCTTGGATTTTTTGTTCTATGTAGGTTTTCATTACTACCTATCGAGAAACTACGAAGCTTACAGAAACAGTATGGTCTGTCTTCAACCTATTTTTCTTGATCGGATCACTTCCAATGTATGTACTACATCACAATTCTCTGGCATTCTTTTGGTTGAGATCTAATTAATGCTCTAGAAATCTCGTCTATATTGCTATCTTTTTTTTCGTACAACTAGCATTCACTCTCGTCAGCGTGTCGTACTTCTGCGCTGCAGACGGCAACGTTGCAACAGCCGCCGCACTCAAGAAATCAGCCGGAGCCTTCGCCTTTATAGCGGGGATGTTTGGATATTATACTCTGGGACATTTGATGTGCCAGGAAGCACTATTTTTCGACTTTCCAATGGGAGATACTAGTCGATTCTTCAGAAGGAAACTCAACGACCAGAGGCCAGTCCCACAACATCATGAGAAAGAATCTCAAGCCTGAAGGATAATTTACATAGGAGACACCGAGGTTTGTGAAGGAGGTTGTGATTATGTTATGGTATAGAATGAGGCTTGAGGGGAAAAAAGGTTGATTAGTCGTTAAAGCGTTTGGAATACTATTTCCAAAGTTCCAGGCCTAGCTTTTGTACAATCAAGTCAGTGTCAAGTTATTATTAGTTCCGTCCCTCGCCCCTCAACAACATCCTTCAAATTTCTCGTGGCTTTTCATTGACTTGAATGAAGCCTTGAAATGTTCAGATTACTTTCAAAGAAACTCAATTTAATCTTTCAAATCTTTTAAATCTTCCAAGTCTTTCAAGTCTTTTGACTTATTTGTTTCTCAAAAAACTTATAGAAATATATATTCATAATAAAAAAAATGCTATGTTTATAACAGTTTAAAAAAAAACTATATTCTTCTATTTTATAAATTTATAAATTATATATCCCTAGGTCAAGGGCGCAATTGAGCTATACTTTTAGATAACATGTCAGAAGAAATTCATTCATGTAGGTAGTGAATTCTCTTTTGCCATTGAGCTGGATTCACTTCCTTTATTGACCAGGCTGGGAAAGTTTTCTTAAAGTATATATAGATCAATCATATTTAAGAACTTTTATGCTACCTCAAAGTCAACAGTCTGATGCAAAAATGTCTTACAGAGTGCCCCCGCGAGGATACATGTATGCCATTCGAACAAATGAGTTAATCGAGAAACATCTACGGGACTTGGATGCGAAAGATTGGACTGTTCTGCAACGTCATGAATACGAACGGGAAGTACGGCAGCGAGCTTTGCAATTGATCGACCAGGCAGTTGCGAATTATCCAGAAGACGTCCACTTGACTGGCTATATGGCAGATCTTAATTGGTATTACGAATATGGTGATAGTAAGTTGATTGATCCTTGAGCTAGTTGCAGAGAAAGCTAACTCAAGAAAAGAAGGAGTTCCTTTCCCTTATCCGTCTCCAGCAGAAAGTGCCAGGAACTACCTGATTCAAAATACAGGTGTCAATATTCGAGGCTCTGTTCGAGATTATAATCTATCTATGACATGAGGCGGCCGAGCTGGTGGTATTCATGATAGTGGCCATAGTGGTGCGCAACAAAGTAATGACTTTTTTGAACAAGTTGATGTAACGTTATCAGATCTATCTACATCTTCCCCAGCAACGATTCAGAGCTCTATCCGTCATCAGGCTTCGTTAAGTAGAGAAGGTGAATCCACGTTTGCAAATAAACCAACATCGGTTCATAAACCAAATGCTGAAGTCAGATTCGAGCTTTCACACACAGCGTCATCTCAATATTCAATATTGTCTCGAACTTCAGAACGATCGATCGGGGATGCCGAAACCAAGGAAAACAAAGTAGCTGTAGAAAGGGAGCAAGAACTATAAAGACCATCGAGAGACACGGAGAGCCGGTTAGGAATTGTACTGGGTATCCACAACATAGAAAATGATTGAATAACACAAGAACTCATCATGGATCTAGATGGTATTCAATGAGAAAAGAAATTAGTAAATTTGATCTGATCCTCCACAACCTTCGTCGTATTTCGGCTCTGTATTTGCAGCGCAAACGTCTAGTTGACTTGGCTTGGTGATGGACAAAATGGCTTCTAAATCGACGATTTTTGGTCAGTTGAACATTGGAAAAGGCAGATGATTCGATATTTCAAAGGCATAACTCGGTGCAATGCGTCCCTTCTGGTTTGTTGTTGACTATGGTAGCACTTTGACTTGAGACTTTCCATGATCAACCGCAAATCTACGCGATAGAACACCCAAACTACTCTCTCCAAGCGCCAGAGCTTATGGCGGAACAATGTTCCTACGACACTCGATGATTTTCGTACCAGGTAGAAGACACAAAGCACACCCGTTTGAAGAGAGATATATACAGCCTCAACCGGTAAGTCAAAGCTTGATCAAAACTTACTTCGTAGCAATACGCCTAATTAACTTGATATTTGATTAAGCTCCTCGAAGACTTTAGGATGAAGACTACCGGGTTCTCCCAGTTGGAAAATTGCTCTCTTCTAGTGCTCCATACAACCTCATTTTGAGTCTTTTCTGAGCCTTCTTAGTAGTTGACAACTTAGCGGCCACGAAAAAGTGGAGCAAGACTTGTATCTCAATGATGCACAAATCAAAAAATTCATTGTTGGTGAATGGATCTCAATGCTTAGATTCGAGTGATTCAACGAGGCAAATTGCTCGTTTGACCTGATGGTGGAATGTATTCATGCTGGCGCAATGCAGTCCATCAATTGGGAGATAAAGTCCCATGCAAAATCGTGAATTACTCGAGAGAATACTATAGACACTCATCTGCAGTACAGTGGGGGAACATATGCAAGACTTACCAAATTATATCCATCAGCACCTGATTTACTCCCTTCACTCCTGCGGTCTGGCTCAAGCTGAAAAAAAAAAGATGCATCTGCATGCTCATTGATAGCTTATTGTTGCAGAAGTATGAATGGGCATTGTTAAGGACATCTCATCCAAAATCAGAAGTGCTGCAGCGACATACAAGCAACTCTTCAATGTTCGGAACAAAATCAACATTCAGTATGATACCAGTGATTCATATTGTTCGAATTTTATCATTGTAGTCAAATTAAAACAGAAATGAAAATGAAATCCTATGATTGTCGAACTGCAGTCCAAACCATTGCACACTCTGAACCCAATGCAACTATCCTGAACGTTGCAAAATAAAACGCCCCACCATGCCATTCACAGCCTACTTTCATAAGCCTTTTCACTAAATCGCATGTGATGAAGCAAATGCACAAGCACGTAAGTGTCACGACCGCTTGGTCCATGATCTGACGAACCATAGTATCATGTATGCGATATTTGAGTTTTCGAGGCATTAACATCCATCATACTTGGAGGCTGTGTTGGCCAACGCTTTGTACGGAATGAGAGCATTTAGTCTCAACCAGAGTATCTACTGTCCCTTCCCTATGTCTACCTACCTCCCGTGCGGGGTATTTCTCACATTTGTACCCTTTTCAACCGAACGACTAACCATTTCATGCACGTATCTAGACCGATTTGTCACTTTATCTCTGCAATTAATTACAATGCTAGGTTTACACGTCATGATCGGACGTGAAGTGTTGAAGACATCAGACGGCGTTTCAGACGATTCTGGAATCTTCATGGCATGATACGAATATACGAAGATCTGATGAAATGATTTCACACCATTTCCCCGGTGAAATGAGAATGTCCGAAAGGAAAACGGACTCAGCCTCGTTGAAAATCGAACGTTCAGGAGATTGTTAATACAAGAATATTCACATGACGCTGCCATGACCTCTCTTCCCTAGAAAGATGGAGTCCAGGAACGCCTCGAAAGGGTGTAGTTACTCAAAGGGTCCCTGTACTGCGAATACAGTCAGCAAACCAACGTCGCCAGGACTTCCGGACATCTAGAACATCCTCAAAATCCGAATTTTTAAGTTTCTGGGCTTCATTCGGATCCACTCCTTGCCACGGCTACTTTCCTAGTGAGTATATGTTTGCCTGATTTAGCATTAGAACATTATGGAATCCACATAGAGCATGACTCTTTGAAGATTTTTATATACTAAAGAAAAATACTTCAAGCAGAGAATGAAATTTTCCTGGAGGCTGGTCGTGTGATGTGTTGTACAAATCGACAAGAACGGTGTGGAATTTCTATTACAGAAAGAAAGTTGGTACATTGCTTGGGCGTTGGCCTCGGCTATGAACATTTGATTGTTGGTGGTATACGAGCACAAACAAGTATTCTCCCCCTCTCTGCCCCTGAATCTAAAATCTTGTCTACTCGAATTCAGTAAGATATACAGTACATTCGTAGCAAGATAATCGGTCCTCGGGCATATCAATGTCGATCATCAACACTTCAATTGTGATCAAAATCATCTCATCAGTGACCACTCTGATAAACAGCTAGGAGCCTAAGTAAGTATGTTAAATTTACTTGGTGTTGTTGTAAACCCACGAATACCACTTGCAGACATTTACCAAAGCCGTCATATCAACTTTTTGGTGATTTCATACCAGCAACCACACCGTGCACTTGCTATGTGCTCCATCTATGCTCCATAATCAAGTACATTTCTCAGCATTTCTCTTGGCTCTCGAGCAGGGCTGACAAAATACCCATCCATGCTTCCTTCCGTGCTTTACCATGTGCACACTGCACCTGGTGCTACGCCACAGACCATGGCCGTTGTGACCTATCAGCGCTTACAATGGATGAGTATAAATCCAAGACCCGGCCACAATCACCATCATTCATCAGTAATCCAAAAAATTAAGGTTTATAGCATCGAATTGATTAAAGAGCTGTCGTGTCCTGCCATTTCGTACTCGTCTCCCCATAGAAAGACGTCCATCCATCACCGTTATCATCATAATCACTTCATTTATTTTTTCTCCATTTTTTGTGCCCAATTGTCCATCCCAATTCCACGCAGCGACATATTGATCGTCCACTCACTCTATTCCGTGTATATATCATAGCCTACCTCTTCTTGTGGCCAATTTCCGCAACATATTCGTCGATTAGAACCTAGCCTCCCATCAACTTCTCCCTTCAATCCCAATAACTGCAACTCGACCTAAACATTCAAAGCACAACCATGTCCGGGGCATTGAGTTTGCTCGCAGAGCTCGAAAAGGAGACCACTAAAGCTCCAAGTCGAAAGAACAGTCAAGCAAAACCAAGGACAGGCAGATCAACAGCAAATTCGCGATCATCTTCAGTCCAATCGTAAGTTTTTCAACCTCATCCCCGCAAATCATCTCACACTGATAACTAACACTTAATGCAGAAGGGGACCATCACAGACACAACGTCCAACATCAGCCCCGGGGCCCAGTCCAGTAATTCCACCTCAGAATATAACTCCTCGGCGTACTACACAATCTACAAATGTTACCCCTCGAACATCACTTGAACTTGGAACTGAGAGATCGAGATCTCAAGGCCCAGATTCTCGAAGAGTTTCATTCGCAGATGCCCCACGACCACAAACAAGGACTTTGATGATACCCTCGAAGGAAAACATGCCATCGTCCGGGTTTCCGTACAATATAAAATTGAACAAATATGGTGTTTCCGAGCACGAATGGTCACAATTCACAAAAGAGATAATCGAAACTCTACCACCGTCAAAGAGCTTTAGCTGGTTATGGAAGCGTGGGAAAATTACTGCGATAATCAAAAGGGATCTCCAATACGAATCAGAATTGAAATCAGCTTTGAGGCAATGGAACAAAGGATTCAGACGTAGAGGTTTCCAGGTGTATTTGGAGATTCCTGTTGAGAAGGATTTGAGCGATGATGAAGTCTCGGGAGATACTAAAGAAGAAAAGAAACAAGCCAAAAAGGATGCCAAGAAATTTCGATTCATAATAGGTGCTGGAAATTCCTCTTCTTCTTCTGTTTACTCGAGGACGAGTTTGGCGGAAAGCGTTAGTAGGGAAGACAAGGCCAAACCTGCCCCTATTTCGCGAGAGGATGAGGATCAACTGAATCAAAAGTTCCCACAATCTCAGACGAATGGGACTGAGACTGCAACCGGGACGACAGAAAGTGGACATGACGAGGATGAATCTTCAATTGAAAAGGCTCCAATCATTTCGGCACCAACAGACACTGTAGACCATGCTCCTGGTGCGGTGCCCGTGTCATGAATTCCGAATTCATCGAATTGTAAAATATGGAGGGGGGATTCACGACATATAACGAAGATAAATGATGATGGTTTGGTTGGCGTTTAGGATTTGAATCATTATTACTACCGGTTTGAACATATTTAATGAACGGATAGTTTTAGGATCCACCCAAGGTATTGGACCAACAGAAAGGGTTAATTGGAAACCGTCGTGTTGTGTGTATTGCCCATCGATGCGTAGCGAGACTTGTAAATCGAAATTTGTATATTAGAGGAGAATTCAACTATTACCAGCGGCAGCTTTATGGGTCTTCTTTTACTGTGGCCTCTTGTTCCTAGAATTGTATTAGCAATCTTTTTGATGGAACTGGTGGGTAAGGTGGAAGGAATGCAAACGTTTTATCCGTTTACTACGAGGTGTATATCCTGGACATTTCTTTCTTTCATTAGTTCTTAAAGTCGTCTTGTTATATTTCGTGCTTTTTCTTGAACCTCTATTCCATCTTGTCACTTTTCATAGAAAATGTCAAGGATTTTTTCGACAGCGACATAGTATTTGACCCTGCTTCAGCTGTGTCGGTTGGATTGTGAAAATGATCTCAGCCGGCGCCACCATTGAAGAATCATATCTCCTATTGCAAGCGCATTCTTAGTGGCGGTATCCACTGCGGCACCTCCTTGTAGTCATGGGTGACGACATATTCCCTAGCGATACTTGGTAATCCCATATCCGGGAACTGTTCATTTGGTCCATGATATTTCCAAGCATTACACTATAATGTTTGTCGAGGACTTATTTTCTCGAGTAATGAATGTCGGCCACTGGGGCGGACATCAACAATATTTTTCGCCTTTTTCATGGGCCCTGGAAGGTTAAAATCGGCTTCAATACCGACAGATTTTCTTATCCGGCCTTTTGAGACATCGTGATTCATATTTGCAAAGTGTTTGGCATGGAGAAATCAATAATTGATGTGGTCAATAGTGGCCCAAATCATGTATGCACAACCAGTTCGCATGCAATAGTTGCAAGTACCATCACATAAATAGATGGTGAATTTCCCATATCTTCAATGAACTAAACACGGTTATAGTTCCCATTATTTGAGAACATACGCACATTATATCATGTTTTTTATAGTTTTGCTTTGTGCAGCAATTCTCATTCCGTCCTGTCTTCCTTTTGCCATACCAAGACAGGCAGTATCAAATAATAAGAGATCTTCAGCCTCAACTTGCTTAAATGCTGCATCTTCACGGAATTGTTGGGATGGTAACCATTAAATTGATACAGATACAGAGGAGGCATGGCCAGATACTGGGGTTGTTGTTGCTGTATGTATATGATGCGTTGTCAAAGTTGTTTATATCTCATTCTTCGCAGTACACTCTTACCATAACAAATCAGACTATGTCACCCGACGGTACACCGAGATGGATGTTAGTAGTCAACGGCACTTACCCGAGCCCTACCATTACTGCAAGTGAGTTCTTCCTAATGTGGCTCTCGTTCTCCAGTGCAATGTCAGCTTATCTCTTCATAGACTGGGTTGATACACTGGAAATTACTGTTGTCAGTCAAATAATCACAGACGGGTAAGTATCTCCTTTGATTTTCATATCCCACCATCAAATATTGAATCTATTTAGTGTAAGCATGCACTGGCACGGAATTGTTCAAAAGAATACCAATACCATGGATGGTGTAAATGGAATAACAGAATGTCCAATTCCACCGGGTTCGTCTAAACTCTACAAGTTTCTCGCAACCCAGCATGGTACGTCTTGGTATCACTCACATCATGCAGCCCAATATGGTGATGGAGTTCTTGAAAGTATTGTCATTAACGGTCCTGCTTCGCTAAACTATGACTACGATCTCGGCCCACTACCAATAACTGATTTCTACTATAAGTCTACATAAGAAGAAGGCCTTCTGTCTGTTAGTAGAGGTCCTTCCAAAGCAGACAATGGCCTCATAAACGGAACGAATCGAAACCCCCAAAAAACTGCTGGAGTCTACAATCAAGTTTCTGGACTAGTTCCAGGAGCAAAATATCGTCTACGAATCATCAACACGAGTCTAGACAATAATTTTCCAGTCACTTTAGACTCTCATAATTTTCAACTAATTCAATCTGATTTCGTACCGATTCAGCCTTACACTACCAAGACCATCTTCATAGCAATTGGCCAACGATATGATGTTATCATTACAGCTGATCAAGTGCCTTCCAATTACTGGTTCAGGGCCATTGTTCCCAAACCTCCGACCCAAAAGGGGTTTGGCTGCGGTCAAAATGCCAATAATGGGTCTATCAATGTAGTTTTCTCTTATCGGTGTCGAATCATCAGAGCCAACTTCAAAATCTTTTCTTATACCACAAAGCTGTGAAGACGAGACCCAACTAGTCGCTTGGCATGAAAAAGCCGTGTCTAAAGATGAATTCATGTGGCCTACTGCCCAAGAATTAATCGTTACTGGGCCAGAAAGCAACTCGGTTCCGAAAGCACCCGCACCATATATCTGGAGCATCAACGATACATACATGGAAATTGAGTGGGATAAGCCTACGCGCCAATATGTTATCCAGGGTAACAAAAGTTACAACGTACATCAGAATATAATTGAGCTTCCAGATGCAAATGTATGGACATTTTGGATCATCAAAAATGCCGCCGCGATACCACACCCTATTCATCTTCATGGTCACGACTTTTACATTTTAGGACAAGAGAATAGCGTCAATTTCACAAACAAATCTAGTTTAAACTTTGCCAATCCTGCTCGGCGTGATGTAGCCATGCTTCCAGCTCTCGGGTACTTAGTCATTGTCTTTGTTACGGATAACCCCGAGGCTTAGTTGTTACATTGTCATATCGCGTTCCATGTCGGTGAGGGGCTTGCACTTCAATTCCTAGAACGAGAATCTGAAATTGCGCAAAGAGTAGATCTTTCCACTGTAGATGCGGGATGCAAGATGTGGGATGCATGGTATAATACCGAGCGGGTTGATAATGCTTGGAACACGGAATTTGATTCGGGCATTTAAGCTGGTAATGATATTTAGCGACGTTCTGGTATATGTTTATTGTATGGAAATGTCTCTCTTCATTAAATGTATTTATTTGGTTCTATACCATTGGCTGTAGTAGTGAATTGTTTCAACAGCAGTGCATCCGTTCGAGAAAATATCAGGGGGCTCTTGTTTTGAAGTTAAGTGTTTTAATACACAATCTTAAGGACGACTATAACTTGATTATCATTGGAGCCAAATTTCAAACTACCATTGCATTGATTCAGTGGAATCGCCGTTACTATGATCGATTTGGTTGTCACCCACTCGTGCGAACTGTGATGGCCGGAGGACTAGTGGGCGTATCATAACGGGCTGGTTGTTATGTTCGTCAAAAACGTGGGGGTCTTGATCACATTACATCGATTATCGAGTTGAGTAACTCGAGTCTAGTTTTTGATACTAAATGACTAAGATTTCCGTAAGTAGTGGCAGTGAGATGAAGGACACACTTACTTTTCGAATGCCGATATCCTGAAGGAAATTTCTTTTGCGCCATAGTTAACTTCTGTTTTTGTTGATAGATAATCATTCATAATTTAGTGGTTTGGTCGTTCTCCTTGGGGATAGATCTCAAATCAGCTGATGGTTATGTATCTACGTACTATATACCGGAGAGATCTTCAAGTTTTTCAAACTTCTCATGGTTAGCGTCGTCTCTGCGAAAATTGAGTTAGCCAAGGCTTTAGTCTGGCTTTAAATATAGTCTGGTCACGTCATTTATGCCTTTTGATGTCTGAGGTAAGATAAATTTCATAACCTATAAGTATGAGTGGTTTCTACAAGGAATTCTTTTTTCCATGCTTGTCAAAACTTCCGTCAAAATCTGTGTTCTTAATACTTAGAAAACAGAACGTGAGAGATTTGCGAATAACATCATGCAGTGGCTAACTTGAAACAGTTTATCAGCGAAACAGATACAGACGAATATCAAAAACTTGAGTTTTGAATTTCTCTTCAGTGTCATAGAAGGATAAATTTACCAAGAGTCTAAGATGTCTGAATGGTGCCGTCAAGAACCTTCAAGAGCTACTTAAAATCTGTGTCTAACCGCCTTCTTATTAACAGTGTCGTGTTTTGAATCTTCATTGGCTACTATTGGAATCGAGACAATGTTCCCAAAATGCGGTCAAAAGTATTGGGTGAGGTTCTAGCATGCTCTCCCGAAGACAGATCAGAACGGGTTTTAGACCTATGTATACTTCCTCTTCGAAATTGTGCAAAAACCCGCGCACTTCTTGACAACGATCTGGAGAAGTGCCAATTACAGCGCCAGGAAAATCGGAACAGAACGCCAAATAGACTTTTGAGTCTGGAGAAAATCAAGTTCTACATAAAAACTTTCTTCGGGGAGGAAACGTGAATTATTAAGATTATATACAGAAACGGGTCGACAGGATGGATTAGGATTTGTGGGGATTAGAGGGACATCACTTATGCTGAAGTCAATCTCGAGGCTATACACACAAAACTATATTTCATTACACCTTCAAAATTTATGACTGTCGATATTTCAGGGACTTAGTTATGACATTGAAGTAAAGAAGCCCGGACCTCTCACAAAATCCGAGTGTAAGAGCACATCTGTAAATTTATATTAAGAGTTTAAGATCAAAAATTGCAGTGTCTATGGGCTGAGTGTCCTGACTTGTTACCATTGGAGTATATCGGTGTATGAATTGCAGTCTAGTAAGAAAATGATCAATCGGTGAAAAGCTGTGAACATTTCAGTCTCTTGGAATTTGTAAAAAAAGATTGTAATCTCTAAAACTTTATGAATAGTGGATATTCCAAAATGCTTTCAATGCTTGAAAATCGTCAACATTTGAAAATCAATGGCACATGCATGTGTGCGGTATGGGGAGAGACAGACAGTTGAAATGCCATTTTAAAACACATTTTTTCAATCAATCCGATTTGTCAAGAATATCTATACGTGACAGTTAGCAATCTCTATTGTTGAACTACTCTCTCACACCCTTTCAGTCTAAGGGGCTAAATTTTGAGACTATTTCATTTCCACCCCTTCACTGGAATATCAACCTATGTCCCATGTCCCGACCGAAAACTCCAGATAGAAATCAGAAAAATGAAAAGGCGCTATGAACTAGGAGTAAAATATGAGGAGGAAACTTGCAACAGCAGACATATGTTTCCCACCACAGCCAATCAAAAGAAGGGGGGAAGGGGTGGCAGCCTACTCGTTACCACAAATTATTGAAATTTCGACAAAATCGGACATGGAGAACAGAAAGGACGCTATGCGATTAGTCGAAATTACAAATAGCCCAAGTTTCATGAACTAGTCTTCCTTTAGACCTAAAGTCATCTCTTCGAAACGGGTAATCTGACAGTGTCAAATATTGGGATGCGAATGACAGAATGGGGGTAGATATCTAAACGCACAAGTTACGACGAAAATCTAGTCATCACGTAATTGTGAGCGTGAAGAGCCAGCGTTATTCCCTCGATTTACATTCTCAACCCTGTCAGTCAAAAAGGTTGTACAAATGTACGTAGATCGGCCCGACTTTCGGGAATTTCGTGCGAGAAAAATGCAATGAATTTCCCGTCACCAGTGGACTGGATGATTTCTCTACGCAAATACATCCATTCCATCATTGATCTGGTAATGCCACCATACATCCATGTATTTCCGGCCCCCACTCCAATTCTTCAGCTAGCCGAGAAGCCTCCATCTACTACGGCTACGCTACACCAGCTATACCGGGATCTCATCCGGTAGTATCGCTTCAATTCTCCAGCCAGCTCTCCAATTTAGGAACCGGTGTCGAACGAAAACGGCACGGAGGCAGATGGAATCATGTCTTAAACGAGACATCACGACATAGATATACGTGCGGACAGCCTTGAAAGGGCAAGTTGTCAGAATGACCACGTGGCTTGGCAGATGTTGTACTACGCGTAGCTTGCAGGATAATGATTTATTTTTGTATGTCAGAAATGTTGTGGGAATGGTTGTATGGTGAGGCGAGGCGAGGCGAGGTCATTTCCATTTTCAATTAGAAACCTCGAATGCTTGTCAGGTATTCAAGAAATTCTCAAATATCAAGAAAAATCGATGAAACACTGAGAATTCACAATTCCCAACTGGCCACCCGTCGTGGAGTACAACCAGCTCATGAGAGGAAGTTAAATTCTCATCCCGTCTTCTAAGCCACCTGCAACTTAATATGCACGTCATCCCGGGCTCAACCACAACATATTTGGTTTCCATTTTCTAGCAGGCCCTCAAATCTTTGCTTGTCCTGTTATTTCCATATTCGTTGCCTGTAGAGAAATGTGCGTAGAAATGGATAAGTATACTGCGCATCATCTTTTTCCGTTTCACGAACGTACAGTATTATCTGATCGCCGAGTATGTAATGTTCAACTGTACTGTCGTACTGTAACTTTTTAAATAGGATTGATGGACTTGCGATTTGCTTCAGCTGGTAGATTCTTTTTTCCCTCAATTTCTGCCTTCCCTCTGTACTTCCTAGCCCTTCGTATCCGAATTTCGAGATCTTCCATGGCCTTTTCGGTGTTGACCAATTTCGGAATGACATCCATCATCTTGATACTATCTTCCTTTGTATCCTTCAAAGCCTGCGGGGTGAAGAGCCCGAACATTCTTAATGGGTCCTTCTTGAGAGCAGTCTTCGTGTCATCATCGCCGTTTGTATCTTTGTTCAAAAGGTCCGATTCCGATTCCGAAGTAGAGGTTTCGTTAATGGCGAATAGAGGGGCAAGTTTTGTCGACTGTGTATTCGAGGCGTTTTCGGGGATCGTTACACTGCATAACCTCTGTGCTTGGATACGATCATCATAGAAGGAGGTATCATAACGAATTCCATTTTGTGGCGTAAAATTGGCTCGGGATAAATTAATGTACATCTGTTGTCGTTCGTATTAGCAAAGGTACCCAGCCAACGAGATTTCCTGATCATCATCTGGGAATGAAGAGAGGATACGGGCCTGTGCCAATAATACGTGAGGGGTGAGAGGGATGAGGGGTTCCATAATCAAGAGGTATGATGAATATATTGAACGATGGAACTTTGCGAGAAGAGGCCAACAACTGACAGATGAAGACAACGTGGAGAGCTTAGATCTTAGAGCACTGTATTGATCCAAAAGTTGAAGGTATTGTTCTAGCAGATGATCGATTTCCACGGTAAGATCTTGAACCGTAGAGGTAGAGATAGAGATAGCGATAGACATGGTGAAATCCGTCCGAGTCTGGTGAATGGGGCTTCAATGAAAGGGGTACAGGTAGGGTTGATGATGTCGTAGTGTGTTGTGCGCTGGATCGTTTGTTGTAATTTTAATGATATGATATGATACGATTTCAGCGCGAAATTTCAATATTTGGATCGTGATTCTCTCGAAGGAGTTTGGGAAGAACAGCTGCCGACGCAGCTAGTACGGAGTAGTGGTCTGTATTGTATTGTGTGTGGTATTGTATGTAAGACCACCAGTACCGGCGGCACGAGACAAGGTACTGATTACTAGGTACTCTGTACAATTGAATTGCAAAGTGGAGTCCCAGCGAGCCAGCGATCAGGATTTGTTCAAGGATCATGGAAGAAAAGAACAAAACTCGTGGAAGGTGGAGAATACCTGCGAAGGACGTACTAGGCATAGGCAATCAATGGGAGACTGCTTAGTAAGGACATCCGGGCGATGGATGATCTCCTCGAGTTCCTACTGGGTACCTAATCAGAATGCACAGTATGTCAAAAGGGGAAGAAATGAAGATATTGATGATGTGTTGTGTTGTGTTGTGTTTTACGAAAGATGACACCGAAAAATGATGATCAGTGATGATTGGCCACAATTGACATAGTTACTACCTAGGAATGAAGAATCTTTCGGGTTTGATGTCTGAAGATCTTCTCCAAAGTATAATATGCCTGCATGCAGGTGGGTAGTTACTCTATCTAATCCAGAGAGCATCACTACTATCAAACTTCACCACATTCATTCCGCACACATTCAACACGTTTTCGAGACTGATAACGCTCCGCTGGGCCACTGCCGTGGAGGCTGTCTCGCTTCGCTCCTGTTGGAAAAGGAGAGCATTTCGAGCATTGGAGTTGAAATTCGTTTTTGGTAAGGCTGTTAGCTGGCTGTTAGCTGCTATAAATATTTCCCTCTGGCCGCTCCGAGCTTTGATAATCCATCCTTCGTACTTCGCATTGAAAACTAGAAAAGAAAACCCTAGACGTGGAGTGCCATCTACTTTTTCTCTCTACCTATCCTACCACTATGTATTGCTTGTTTGCTCATCATCGATCTAACACGGTTGTAACCCAGTTGCAAGTGTAAAAGCATTGGTTGTAATCAATGGTTTCTGTCGCATTGATACGTAGATAATCAATATTTCGCTCTGATATCCCGCCCTATCTATCTGCTTCGGTCCCTTTCCTGCCCTGCCAGCATGGCCTGTCTCAATCTAGGCTCGCCCTTGTTTTGCCCTACCCGAATCCTTTCAAGCGCTGAGCAGCTGAGTACCTAGTCCATTGTAATAATGTGTTGAATGCTGGGGGGTATGGGCAAGCTGCTGGAGTTTAATTTTCAGCAGATAGTCAGTAATTTCCGTTTGCATGGGAGGAGTTTGAAGATGTCATTGTATCAAGTTGCCTTGTACGTTCTTCCAATTGGTTTTCTTCGAACTGGACGGGAAAGGGAAGGAGACGGGACAGCGACAGGAACAGCAGCTAGAGCGAGAGCAAGAGCAAGGGCGTCTAAGAGGGACAAAAGTACACCGATAGCTACTATACCTAGCTAGATACCCATTTATTCATTCATCCCTTTAACTCACCGTGTAAAAAACTCACTGGGAGAATTGCCTTGTTTTTATTCAGTTGCTGCCTTTCCAACGCCTCCTCCCCTCGTCGCCCCGTCCCCCCTTCCCCTATCCAGTGTTAGAACCAGTTATGTATTACACAGTTACAAGAATCAAGCCAGTAAAGTACAGCACATCAACACCCATACAGCGCTATTCCATCTCCCTACGATGTACCTCGTACCCTAGAACACACATAGCAATGAATCAAAAAGGAGCACGAACCACCGAACCACCGAACCACCAAAACACCCTAGTTGCAGCGCCGAAACCATGAAGATCCAACTATCAAGCCCTTCATAGAAACATTTAAAATGCGGGAACCGTAAAACTGCAGTAAATAATGACAATGATAACGATAATAATGACAATGATAACAATAATAATAACAATAACAATAACAACAATAACAATAACAATAACAATAATATCTAAGAGTATCTACATAGTAAGAAAGGGGGGAGGTACATGGAGTTCCATTGTTGTCCTCATCTTGTCCTCATCTTGTCCTCTTCTTGTTCTTATCCCATCCCATCCCATCCCATCCCATC